>JAJONQ010002622.1:0-24005 GCA_036250385.1 Solanum microdontum
TCTTAGACATTAGTAGTTAAAGCTCTTGTTCTGGGTCTATAGCTATGGATTCAATGTTGATTATTTAAGGCTTTATGAATTGATTTTCGGTTGTCAATCCAAATTGCTTCTATATTCTTGTTTTACTATTTTATGCTTGCGCACCATAAAATAAATCTAGTGTCTAATCTTAAAATCGAACGAGGAGGGATTAGATGGACCAGAGAATATAGAGAGCTCGGTCCACCCATTAGATTGAGGTGATTAGTGTTTAGGAGTGACACCCAAACGAACACCTTGCTTGGTTACGAAATATAAATGCTCGCCAGTTAGTTTATTTATCCCCGCTCAACGATGTAGTTAGATGGCTAACTGGGGTAGGCGGCGAGAGGCGAACCACCCGGACCATACTATCAACCCTATAAACCAGTAATTTGACAACTGAAGTGAATTCTAAGCTAATGATATGATGCATGATATCCAATACATGCTGCAGCCCTGGGATGTTCCAACTATTGGAATTAATTTTTTTATTTTGTTCTTGCATTCTTTTCTTTGGGCACTCTTAACTAAATAAATTAGATCAGTATAATTTAGTACAAATAGTTAATTGACAAGTCATTTGGGTTCGATAATCTGGTTCTTTTTAGAGCCACTATATTACTTGCACGACCTCGTACACTTGTCAATTAACTATTTTTACTAAATTATACTGATCTAATTATTTATTTAAGAGTGCCTAAAGAAAAGAATACAAGAACAAAATAAGAAAATTACTTACAATAGTTGGAAAATCCCAGGGCTGCAGCATGTATTGGACAGCATACATCGTATCATTGGCTTAGAATTCACTTTAGTTGTCAAATTATTGGTTTATAGGGTTGATAGTATGGTCCGGGTGGTTCGCCTCTCGCCGCCTACCCCAGTTAGCCATCTAACTACATCGTTGAGCGGGGATAAATAAACTAACTGGCGAGCATTTATATTTCATAACCAAGCAAGGTGTTCGTCTGGGCGTCACTCCTGAACACTAATCACCTCAATCTAATGGGTGGACCGAGCTCTCTATATTCTCTGGTCCATCTAATCCCTCCTCGTTCGATTTTAAGATTAGACACTAGATTTATTTTATGGTGCGCAAGCATAAAATAGTAAAACAAGAATATAGAAGCAATTTGGATTGACAACCGAAAATCAATTCATAAAGCCTCAAATAATCAACATTGAATCCGTAGCTACAGACCCAGGACAAGAGCTTTAGCTACTAATGTCTAAGAAAACAAGAAGAAGAAAAGAACCCTAAAAAGTATTGATGACTTTCCCTTCAAAAGTGCCTCCTCCTTACTCTTGATTGGTTGATCTCCAAATAATTATTTCTATGGACTATTTATAGATATAAAAAACCCTAAATAAAATAATTGAGTCCAAAATAAATTAGGAATTCAAAACCATAAAGGAGTTGAATTCCTTTTTATTTTCGGCGTAAACCAGTGCTCCACCGCCTTCAACATGCTGTTGCGGCTCTTCCGTGACTGTCACGTCGAATTTTCCAATTCCAATTCTACTTCAACCTTACATATATATTATTTTATAAAGTTTAATCCATTAAGCTGTCTGCTTGATTTTCTTCTTCAACTTTCCATATTTAATTCGTTTTAGCTCTAAATATCTTCAACTTTACACCAATTTACTCCTACAAATAAATACACTATTTAGCACAATTCATAAAATCCATGCTCAAAAAGGACAAATATAAATAATAAATGTGAGACAAATAATGATTAAAATATATATTTTTGGCCTCACATCAGCCGCCTAAAGTGCTTAGGAGCTATGGATCAAATTTAAAGGCCATAGAATGAACGGGAATAAGCTTCATATTAGGCTACCAATGAACAATTCAAAGGCTCGAAGGGGTTAACTCAGAGGCGAATCCAGGATTTTAAGAAAACGGGTGCACCATTACTTTAAAGATAAGATCAAAAAATTTATAATAACAATAACTAAGCGAGCAATCCATAAAAATTACTTGGAACTTGGAAAGTGAGTGGGAAGAAACTTTTGAAGTCTTTGACTTTTAGAAGAATTTAGCTTCTTTTTTTTTTTAAAATGAAAAATGTGTTTTTAGTTAATAAAAATAAATTGAAGCGAATTGGGGCTGCCTGGGATCGAACCTGCGACCTTTTTGTTGATATCTTGCAGTTGTACTAGTGAACCATCCAGCCATTTTGAGAACGGGTTCAACAAGTTTTAATTTAATATATTCTTTAATAATTATAGAAGTAATATATCGAGTTTAGTCGAATGACCACGGGTTCGGATGACCCAAAATATATACATAAAATCGCCCCTGGGTTAACTAGGGATATATATCATGGTGGGTACAAGAGGAAAACAAAACATGACTATCAAAGAAATTCCTATATCACTTCCTCAACTCCTTATCCTTTCTTTCGTTTTACAGACACACTGAGCAAGTTCTAGACATCAATTAGTAGCATGGAATGCAGGAAACCTTACACACATGACACATATTCAAATCAGAACTAATTACTACATACTCTTTCCCAAACAATAGCAAGAATTCAATTTAAGCATATGTCATTTTAGAGTCACATAAAGGAGCCTAGATGTCTCAACACAAAGTCATTCCTTTATTTCAGATTTCAGCCTAATCTCAATGTAGTTGTGCAGCCTTAGCAAGATGCCAACCCTACAGACCCAATGGCGGAAATTGCCCTTAAGACGGTCGTCATACATCTATCATAGGGAAATGTGACTCAACTATGACAACTGACTCAATCCTAAATAAACAAAATCTTTTTTTGTATGGTTCAACAGGACTATTCTTGGCCAAAGAACCAAAAACAACTTCCAAGGAACCCAAAACAAAATCAACAACCAAAATAGAAAAACAAATTTATTTACACAGATATTTCACCCCACCCCACACTTAAAGATGTAGCACTGTCCCAGTGCGACACATATAACAAAATGAATAAAAAGTAGGGAGGGTACTTCCGTGATTACTCGTCCATGCCATCATCAACTGCGGTTCCCTCAATAGCCAAAGGTTCACCCTCCTCCTCTTCAGAATCAAATTCATTGTCCGACATTGTTCTTCTCTTGTCCACATCAGTGGGGACATCATCCCATACTGGCTCCAAAAACTCTGGAACCAATCCTAGCATTGCTTTCGCATGTTCATTGAGAGGGTACCTTCTTTCAATGTCACTCAACTACTCCTCAATGAAAGGCCGACACCCACTTATGTGGCGCAACATTTCAAGCCCATACATGTGAGCCGTAATCATATCATCTCTCTTGTGCGCTCAGCTGTAGTAAGGGTGGGTCCATGAGCATTTTCAGGCCCCTTTGTCTTCGTGACATCTAGCGGTGTAGTGAACAAGGGTGCTATGTAATCCAGACTTTTCTCTGGTACTCCTGCCCGCCTGCATAAACTTGTGATCAGTCCCCCAAAAACACACATTCTTCCTCTATGCACCCTAGCTTTATGCATTGCAGACTTTAAAACCGCCCCCACATTGATGGGCATGTTCCTCATCAGAGCATGGACCAAGCACACTCGGTCTCTGGTCATCTCAGTGAAGTGCAAGCCTGATATCAAACAGTTCATGACAATTTTAAGCCACGCTCGGGCTTCCCGATTCATGTGGGCATATGAATAGGATTGATGGTATCCACGGTGCCCATGCCTAATCCACTTAGCAGTGGACTGTTTTCCACACAAAGTATGTTGAATCTGTTGATATGGAGAACTAATGTTTAACCCAGTCAGAATATCAGAAGGGGCTTCTGCAGTGCCCAGTAATTGATTAATAGCCGAGGGTGTGAGTAGGACGTCCACGCCACACATTGTTACAAAATGAGACCTAATATCGGGTTTCCAATTAGCGTAGAATTCCGAACCATACTCACATTGCACTCCATAGGATCCTGAAAGATGAATCCCATATGCAATTCTTGCAGGAGACTCATGATTTAAGGGAAAACCCTTTTCAATTGCAATCATCAATCACCACATTTGAAAAATATTTAGCTTCGGTGTGTGTTTTATACCAATTTTTACCTTCAGAGGTAACTGCCTTAGCACCGTAGCGTTGGGTTTGCCCTCTTGGTACAACGGGTGCTGGAGGGATGGTTGTTCCGATCCTCACCCTCTTACGGCGGCTAGACGCAACCTCTTTGCCCGCTCTTTCTGTTCTAGACATAATATCTTGCAATCAGACAGTTATAATTTCAGCCACTGAGGCACAATCACCAAAACTCACCCACACTTATTTTTAAGCACATATTTCACAAACAACACGATACTCAGACTTCCCATTGTCATTTTAAGCATTTTATTTGCAACCCCATCACAATTCAAGCACACAATACCCATTGTTAATTTGATTCTACTCAAGAATTCGAACCAACAACGATGCTTTTACTCAATCTTTCCCCTCACAGCATGTGTGTTACTTAAGACTTCACACACACCCAAATTTCACCCCAATCTTGAATTCAACCCACTTTCAAGTTCTACCAAATTCTTTCAAACAAGGCCTTTGGTCATGGGTTCTATACAATAAGTTCAAGAACTGATTCTTTTCTCTTATTAGCATGTTTTCACTAGATGTAATCAATTTCAAGAAACTAATCCATTAAAGACACCAAATTCATGAACTTACATTAATAATTCATCCAAAAGAAAGAATAAAACAAGTGAGAACATACCTTGAGTGATTAGAACAACAAAAATTGAAGAACTTGAGGTGGAATTTCAACTTTGCGACACGAATTTGATTGGGAAGAAAGTGTTAAGGTTAGAGAGAAAGAGAGGGAGAATTTTTTCAAATTCTTGAGAGAATGGGGGTTAAAGGGCAGTTTTAGGGATTAAAAAAGGATGGGGTCGGGTTTTAATGGAGAAATCGGGTAATACCCAACTTTTTAATGAAAAAAAAATCTTACCAGGTCTGTGATACGGACTTGTCGCGAACTACACTTGTAAAGAAATGTTTCTTCTTCACTTTGGGTGAGATTCGCTTGGCATAACCGAGTCCGCGACAGCTCCACTGTATCTCGATGTACCATCGTCACATCACTGAGGCCCAAGTCCGTGATGCGCCCAGGTTGCGAACTCCATTGTTTCTTGCCAAATTTTTTTTATTACAACCTACAAATACAAAAATAAACTAAACCAACCTACAACTATAAAAAATAAATAACCTACCAAAATAAAAATAAAAAGAAAATCTCACTAGCGTACAAAGTCACGGGTTGCCTCCCGATTAGCGCTTGATTTAACGTCGCGGCACGACTCAGCTTTCCCCATCATTCATTGCTCAAATCAAGCACATATTCCTCACGATCCACCTCTTGTCTGAAATAGTGCTTCACCCTTTATCCATTCACTATAAACGTAGATTGTTTACCTTCATTCCATAATTCCACAACTCCATGATTGGTCATGTGCACCACCTTGAACGGTCCGCTCCACTTTGATTGTAGCTTACCTGGAAACAACCTTAATCTTGAATTGAAGAACAATACCTTTTGGCCAGGCTCGAAGACTCGTGATATAATATGCTTATCATGCCACTGCTTTGTTTTCTCCTTATAGAGTTTTGCATTCTCCTAAGCATGGAGTCGAAACTCCACCAATTCGTGTAGCTGGCCCATGTGTTTTCTATCGGCTAACTCTGGGTACAAATTCAACTTCCTCACTGCCTAATAAGCTTGATGTTCTAATTCAGCTAGAAAGTGTCGTGCTTTACCAAATACCATGTGATAGGGAGAAGTCCCTATTGGCGTCTTATACGTTGTCCTATACGCCTATAATGCATCATCTAGTTTCATTGCCCAATCTTTCCTTTGAGTATTCACCGTTTTTTGCAGAATTTGCTTCACCTCACGGTTTGACACTTCTACCTACCTGCTGGTTTGAGGGTGATAAGTTGTAGCCACCTTATGACAGACCCCATACTTTGCCAAGATATTCTTCACTAGCTAATTGATGAGATGCTTCCCTCCATGGCTAGAAAAAACCTGATTGTATCACTTTTTGGGTAGTGCGCTCACCTCCATGATGGCCACCATATGCAGACGAATGACAACTATCCATTACTTGTCTCATCTAAGACTCAAGTACACACCTCCTCATCATTTTATCAGGTCCCTTCTTGAATAGATAAGGCTCATCCCATATGTAGAAACGAGCATCATAAGCCAACCTTTTTTTTTATGGGTGGTTGCATCAGGTGGAAACACTTCGCTCACCAAGTAGTTGACAATATTCGCATGTCACAGTAATTCAGTCACCTCTAAAGCCAATAATTTTTCATCAGGGAAATCTTCCCGAATCTGACTTTTCTCACCAACATGCGACGAACTTTCAACCTGGACAAGTGATTTGCAATCTGATTTCCAAAACCTTTTCGGTCCTTGATCTCTTTGTCGAACTGTTGCAACAATAGAATCCATCTAATCAACCGCGATTTGCATCCTTCTTATTGAAGAGTTACCTGATAGTTACATGGTTAGTATAAACAATAACTGTAGCTCCTACCAGGTAAGATCTAAACTTGTCGAAGACATAGACTAAGGCTAGTATTTCCTTCTCGGTCACTGTGTAGTTGGCTTGAGATGCATCCAGTGTTTTACTCACATAGTAGATTGAGTGAAACACTTTCTCCTTCATTTTCCCTAAAACTGCCCCTACAACCACATTACTTGCGTCACACATCAGCTTAAAAGAAAGCTCCCAATTTGGAGAAGTCAAGATTGGAGCTTCTATCAGATTCTTCTTCAATGCTTCAAAAGCTCGAATGCAATGCTCATCAAAAACAAATTTCACCTCTTTCTCTAGTAAATTGCACATAAGTCTTGCAGTCTTAGAGAAATCGTTAATGAATCTCTTGTAAAATCCAGCATGACCCAGAAAACTTCTCACCCCTTTAATAGAGACTATGGGGGTAACTTTTCAATTACCTCCACTTTTGCACGATCAACTTCCAGCCCTTGCTTTGACACCTAATTACCCAGTACAATCCCCTCCTTCACTAGAAAATGGCATTTTTCCCAGTGTAAGACTAGTTTAGTCTCCTCACATCTGGAAAGCAACTTGTCCAAATTTTGGAGACACATATCAAAAGACTCTCCAAAGACTGAGAAACTCATCCATGAATATCTCCACAAAAGCTTCAACCATATCATGAAAAATGGCTATCATGCATCTTTGGAATGTGGTTGGGGCATTGTATAGCCCAAACGACATTCGCTTGAAGGCATATGTCCCATACAAACAAGTAAATGTGGTTTTTTCTTGGTCTTCTGGCGCAATCACAATTTGATTATATCCTAAATATCCATCCAGGAAACAATAGTATTCTTGCCCAGCTAACCTGCCCATAATTTGATGAACAAAAGGAACTGGGTAATGGTCTTTTCTAGTGGCCTCATTTAGTTTCATGTAATCCATGCATATGCACCACCCTGTCACTGTCCTGGTTGGAATCAACTCATACTTTTGTGATTACTGTCATGCCTCATTTCTTAGGCACACACTGAACTGGGCTAATCCACTTGCTATCAAAGATGGGGTTCACAATCTCTGCATCTAATCATTTAATAACCTCATTGTGCACCACATCTTTCATAACTAGATTTAATTTGCGTTGCAGTTGAAAATCCTGTGCATACACAAGGCTGGGATGATGTAATGTATGTCAGCCAGCTGCCAGCCTATCACCTTTTCCTCTTCATCTATACTTTCAGAGAGGCTTCAACCTGCATTTCAGACAAAAAAAGCAGAAAAGATTACGGATAACATTTCATTAGCACCTAAGAACGCATACCTACGATGAGAAGGAAGAGCTTTCAACTCCAACTTCGGTGCTTCCTCAATTGATGGCTTGGGAAAGGCCCAAGACTCTATTTAATGGCTCCACAAACTTACGCAACATACTCACATTTGGGACATCTAGAATACTAGCCAGCTCCTGGGCTTCATCATTCCAATCTATATACTGCCCAATCAACACTCTCTCTAAAGGGTCTCATGCTTCAACATGCTTGGCTGCTGCTTCTACATTAATAACTGTGATTGCTAACAAATCCTCATAGATCGCAGGCAAGCCTTGTACACATCAAAGACCTCTACTTTGTCATGAACCCTCATTGTCAGCCTACCAGCCCCCACATCAATCAATGCACCACCGGTAGCTAGGAACAGGAGTTCCAAAATAAATGGGACCTCTGGGTCAAGCTCAAAATCCAAGATGACAAAGCTTACAGGGAAAATGAGAGTTTTCACTTGGACTAAGACATCCTCAATAACATCGTCCGACCTTGTTACCGAACGGTCAGCTAATTGCAACATTATGGTAGTGGGCTTGGGCCTTCCTAGCCCCAATTTAAGAAACATAGACGTAGACATCAAGTTGATACCTGCACCCAAATCACACAGCCCTCTTGCATCGATGCGCTTGCCAATT
The DNA here is from genome assembly GCA_036250385.1 of Solanum microdontum. Classification (NCBI taxonomy): domain Eukaryota; kingdom Viridiplantae; phylum Streptophyta; class Magnoliopsida; order Solanales; family Solanaceae; genus Solanum; species Solanum microdontum. The sequence goes on from JAJONQ010002622.1 coordinate 8,478, forward strand.
TTGATTTGAACAGTAAAACTCCCTGGATCTTTCAACTTAGTCGACAACTTGTTCTGAATTCTAGAACTGCACTCCTCAGTGAGTTCTACTATTGCATACTCCGCCAACCTACTTTTGTTAGCTACAATATCTTTCACATATTTGGCATACTTAGGAATGCCCTGCAAAACATCAATCAAAGGCAAGTTAACATATACCTATTTAAGGAGTTCGATAAACTTACCAAAACTTTCCTCCTCCTTCTACTTTTTAAATTTATGTGGAAATGGAGGAGGTGGTTTTGCTTTTGGCTCCTCATAGTTCCTTGGCTCATTTGGTCCAGATTCATCTATTATCTTCCATTTTTCTTCACCAGTCTTTATTTTAGGGGTCAACTCCAAAAGCAGACGACCACTACGGGTACTCACAACATTTACCTATTTTGGGTTTGGATCAGTGTTTCCAGGCAAACCCCCTTGTGGCCGAGAATTCTGGGGACCGGAAAACTTCCCAAACTACTTCTTCAAATTCTGGGTAGCTAGTTGGTTGTTTTGGACATCTGCTGCCAACTTAGCTTGGTCAGCCATAATCTGTTTTAACATGTGCTCCACACTCATATCACCCTGCTTAGCAACCTGTTGAGTTCCCTGGCCTTTCTAATTAAAGTGTTGTCCACCACCTGTGACCTGTAATAGTTTTGTCCTTGGTGTTGATTCTGATTACCACCCCATGAAAAGTTTGGGTGGTTCCTCCAACTTGGATTGTAGGTGTTGCCATAATTTTGGTGCATTCCTCCACACTGTGCATTCCCTACAAAATTCACAGATTTTGGAGTTTGTCCACATACCTCAACAGTGTGGTCTCCACCTCCATAGACCTTACACCATGTTGGTGGTTGTTGCGCCATATTTACCTGAGTTTGTTGTTGTCTTAACGACAAGTTGCTGAAGTGCGTGTTCATCATGTTCTGCATTGTAGCAATATGTGTAGTTAAAGTAGTAACTATATCTACTTCCAGCACGCCAGCAGTCTTTTAAACTACCGATTTGGCTCATCTTCCATTCCACTTGAGATTACACTGTGAAATTCTATTCAATAGGGTAAATAACTCAGCATATGTCTTCTTCAAAGCCTGTCCACCTGCAGCAGAATCAAGTAAAATTTTGGTGTTTGGTTCCAACCCTTCAATGAAGGTGTGGACCAATACATTGTTAGCTTGATGATGGTGTGGACAACTTAGCGACATAGATTTAAACCTGTCCCAAGCTTTATACAAGTTTTCTCCTCCTTTCTGTCAGAAGTTTAATATCTCGCTTCTTAACTCAGTTGTTTTCTCAAATGGGAAAAGCCTTATCAAGAACTTCCGTGAAAGGTCGTCCCATGATGTTATGGAGTTTGCGGGCTCAGAGTTCAACCATCTTCTTGCTTCCCCTAGCAAAGAAAAGGGAAATAGGGTGAGCCTCACATAATCGGAGTTCACTCCAGTTGGAGTGTAAGTGTCACTAATATCGTAGAAATTCTGGATATGCACTTGTGGATCCTCATGTGATAAACCAGTGAATTGTCCATTTGTGTGCAATAGTTGCACCATGATCTGCTTCAGTTCAAATCTCCCACTAGCTGCAGGTTTCTGGATACAAGAAGTAACACTAGTGGTATGTGGGATTGCCATGTCTCTCACTTTTATCTCTGCCATTACTGACAGTGCTTCTTGTTCCACCCTTTCTTTTGGGGTTACTGGTTCACTAGCGACAAGTGGAACAAGGTATGTGAGTCGTCTTTGCCTTCTCCGATAACGAACAAATCTTTTCGGTTCAGCGAGAGGCTCTACCAAATTCTGGTTGTCTTCAAGGTTGAAGTTTTAACACAACCTACAAAATGAATAACCAAGATCAAGTTGTCAACACTTGCACAAATAATTTAGAAACTCAAAAATTAAATATTTTCGGATTTTGAAATCCCTAACAGCGGCGCCAAAAACTTGTTGCTCCTAGATGCACACACAAGTGTACATGGTCACTCAAGTAATACATTGACTCTTTTGAGCTAGATTATCGAACCCAAAGGACTTCAAATCGACAAACACTAACTTTTTTTATAGCATCAATATTAAAACATTCTCAATTATTAACTACTAAACAATTATATCAGTTGCAAACGGGAATTTCACAATTTGGAAGAAGTCCAGGGTTGTAGCGCATTGATTTCAAGCATAATAAAGAGTATTCCAGCAATTGACAGGTTATTCTCATTATTGATTCACAAGATTGAATTTACTATCCTGGTCTCCCGACCTTTAATCGCCTACCACCAATGACAACCTAACTACTTCGTTAAGCGGGAATAGACATGAACCAATCGCAAAGCATTACGCTATCATTTTGTATATTAACCAAATAAGACATATAAATATATTTCTAACCTATAGGCAAAACACTCTAAGTTTTTTCCCTAGATTGAACACATTCCTTGCTCTATCCCTCTATTCATATTCCGAGTTCAAGAGTGGACAAAGAGTTTATTTTATGTTGATAGAGCATCAAAATAGTAAAAGCTAGAATGTAAGCATAAATCCTGAGAAAACCCGTCTCATGCTACAAATAAACAATATTACGCCAACAATCGTAGCTACAACCCTAGAACTTGAGAATTTAGCTACTCATAGTATGAATCATCATCAAATAATGTTCAAAGATCATTAAAGTATTTACCAAAATGAAGAGTAGAAGAAATGCCCTAGAGTTCATGTTGTTCTCGTTTTTTCAAAAATTGAATAATTAATAAGATAACACAACTGGACTATTTATAGGGTAGAATAAAACACGTGGTCTAATTTTGGAGTCCAGATTTGCGACTCGGACTTGTTCCCTCGCTTCACATTTTGAGAAGTTCAATCTTCCCCTGCGATGCGCCTCTATTGCACACTTCACTGTTTTGTGTAATTCGTTTGCTACAGTTATCTACCAACTCCACGATACAGATATGCTCCCATACAGTGCATTTTTCCAGCTTCTTAGCCATTTCTACTTAGCAACTTCGACTTACATTTTCCTATTTTTGGATGGTTTTCTTTTTCACTCATTTTCCTTGCTTTTCGCCCTACAAACATGTAACGATCTGATCCCATGGTTATGTAAAACCAATAAAAAAGAATTGGGGCCGAAAAAACTTTTTGTAGTAACTTGAGATTTCCTAGCCTAGTCCAGAATTGGACGAATTTGGAGTCAAAGAGGTCTAGAGAGATCTGCTAATGAATGAAAGATAAAATTATGAATTTGATCATATGAGTAGATAACTAAGACGTTAAGGAACCCGTACGATTGTACGGAATTGAATTTGGGCGAGTAGAACTCCCGAAACTGATCTTAGCGTGAACAGATAGTTTCGTATGTGTCATGGGATGAAATTGTGTTGTGAAATGGGGGTTTGAAACTTTTAATTTGACTCTCTATTTTCGTGCAAGCCGCAAGTGTGGGATTATTCCCACCAGGGCAGGGTCGCTGTGGCGGGATGAGGGCTGCTATAGCGGGCAAGTCGTGACTTAAATCAGAAATAAACTCCAAAACGTCTTTATTCTACAATTTTCATTCTTGAGAGTTAGGATACAAACTAGGGCAACTTCTTGATAGTTTTTCACCATTCTTGAAGCTAAATGTAAGATTTTTACTTCTCGAATCCGTCTTTCGATCCATAGAATGTAAATTCATGGGTAATTGTCATTGGGATAGGGTTTTGGAACTGTTTCAAATGGTGGGAAAACCGTAGTTGCACCTTAGGATCATAATTTGGTTCTTGGGTTATTGAGTTCGTCATAATCTGGGTAATTAGACCTTAATTATTGATCTCCGTTATGAATTGTTTGTTTGTAGACCTAGAACAGGCGGAAAAGATCCAAAAAAGGGAAGAATCAAGTTTCTTAGGAGGATTCAAGCTTTTTTTCGAGGTAGGTGATAATTTGATTTCATGTTTTGAGTAATGTATGTTGGTAATTGCTTCATTGTAATGCATGTATATATGTGAATGAAGTGTTGTTGATCACACCTAATGTAATTGAGTATGAACGAATGATTGTATGCCATGAATCAACACTTTATTGTATGATTATAAGAATGTACATTGTGATTGTTATTATGGCTTGTTGAATGGATCGGGTGTCACGTTTCGACACACTAACTAGGATCGGATGTCACGTACTGACATATATATTGGATCGGGTGTCACGTTCCAACACACTAACTTGGATCGGGTGCCATGTTTCGGCGCCTATATGGGATTGGGTACCACGTTCCTGAACACTAATAGTTTGGGTATGGGTTCCATGAGAAGACCATTGAATTAGGTTCCATGAGAGAACCATTGATTTTTTATACTACTTGTTATTGAGAATGTGGAATTTTCCATTGCTCCTAAAATGATAATCGATATGTATATATATTATGTGCATTTATGTGTTTACTTTGTTGTAATTGTGATATATGTTATGCTTACTGGTATAGCCGCGTGATCCTACTAGTACATTGTGGTTGTGTACTGATACTGCACTTGCTCTTTCTTTGTTGAGTACAGGGCATCTTCAGGTGGCTACTGACAGACCTTGTTAGGAGATCAGTGATCAAGATTGGATTCAAGGGTGAGCCAGTTCTTTCAGGCTACCATGGAGTCCTTCTTATTGTTTAGTCCATTATGTTCAGACTTAGACATTGTGTAGATATTTCTTATGTTAGTTGGGGTTGTACCCTTTTTCTTAGACTTTTTAGTTAATCACAGATTTGGTACAATGACTTTTAGGTTCTACGGGTTGAATATCCGCATTAGTTATGTTTCGTTGTTTTAGTTGAACCCTTGGAGTTTATGGGGACTCCATTTTTATTGTCATTTAAACCTGCTTTCGTATCTTTAAATGCCTAGTTTTTTGTCAAGTTATTTATTCGGATTGTAGTAATGGTTCTCCCATTGGAGGGTTAATGTGGGTGCCAATCACGAGGGTCAGGGTCGTGACAAAGTTTGTATAAGAGGTATCTAGGTGATACAAATTGGTATCTGAATTCTTTCACTATATGTCGCATTTGGTTAGTAATTGAGTTGTAAAGGTGGAAACAACAACCCCAGCAATAGTAAATGTGTCCTTGGAAATATGTATGTTTCTTGACTCGTTGTGGGCACGTAATGACTAGAGATAAACATGAGGTTTTATTATGTTCTTAAAGTTGAAAGTTTCATTCTTCATGGGTACAGAATATGAAGATGTTTAGGACTTCCTTGTTGACTGTCATGAGTTGCTTCTTAAGATGAATATATTGGAGAGGTTTGGGGTTGAGTTTGTGACATATCAATCCTAGAGAGACCAAAATGTGGTAGTGGTCTCATGTTGAGTGTTGACTAGTAAATGCACTACTCATGACTTGGGAAACATTTTATAGCTTTATGTATAGAGAAGTATATACCCTGAACTTTGAGGGATAGGAGGAGAGATAAGTTCTTGAACATAGAGAAAATTTGTCACTTTGTGAAGTGATTAAGGTCAGATTTACAGATTCGAGTTTATAGGTGACAATATTCAAGAAGTTTTGTAAGGGACGGCTGGATAATGAACACCATTACTTTGGAAATTGCATTTAGTATTGTTGTCATAACATGTATGGGTTGCTTAGTAAATGATGAAATTATGTTGCAACAATTGAAGTTAGAATATCTACTACGATTTTCTGGATTGAGTATATATCAAAGAGGGTCATGATACGACTACCTCAATAGCAGCAATGCTTACTTGGTCAAGTTATTAAGTGTGTTAAAATTGTGGAGAACCTGGGCATATGTGGAGGAAATCAATGCGGCCGTGGAGGCCAAGGAAATGGTAGTGTAGGTAGGGAAGTGCCTCCAGGCAACAAGGAGGTTGCCCGTCAAGATGACAGGGGTCAATTTTATGCCTTTTCGGGCAAGACCGAGGCTGAGGTGTCTGATGCAGTGATCGCATGTGCTATTCTTGTCTATGACCGAATGTCTACTGTCTTGTTTGATCCAGGTACTACTTATTCATATGTGTTAGTTCAGTTTGCCTTAGGATTTGAGGCGGTTTGTGATATGCTTTATGCCTCCATCCATGTTTCTACCCCAGTTGGAGAGTTAGTCATAGTCACCCATGTATATCGTGCTTGCCCTATCTTGTTTATGGGTTTTCAGACTTGGGTTGATTTGGTTATTTTGGATATGACCGACTTTGATATAATCTTAGGCATGAATTTGTTGTCCCCCTATTTTGTTGTGTTAAATTGTAATACAAAATTTGTGACTCTAGAGATCCCCAGTAGGGAAAAGTTAGAGTGGGAAGGGGTGCACAAGCCTAAGCCAGCTAAGATCATATCCTCCATTCGGGCTAGAAAACTGGTGGGGTAGGGATGTTTGGCATATTTTGCTCATATTCGGGATGTGGAGGTTGAGTCTCCCTCTATTGAGTCTATTCATGTAGTGCCTGAACTTGAGGAAGTGTTTCCTACCGATTTGCTTGGTATGCCTCCGGATAGAGATATAGATTTCTACATTGATTTAGAAGTTGACACTTGCCCCATTTTCATCCCACCATATTGCATGGCTCTGGTAGAATTTAGAGAGCTTAAAGCTCAAATCCAGGAGCTTCTTAATAAATGTTTCATCCGTCCTAGTGCTTCCCCGTGGGGTGCTCCTGTCTTACTTGTTAAGAAGAAGGATGTAGTATGAGGAACAGTGATTTTATCTTAAACCATAAAAGAGTGGATTGATACCGGAGTGACAAACTTATGGATAAAGAAAGTTCCATTGAGTATACTTGGGTGAAGGAAATTAAAAATTTTAGTAAGAAAACACGTATAAAAATTGGGTTAGTCCTTTGAATTTAATGAGTATACCTGAATTTGAGGTGTCATGTTGATGAAAAGATTGACTTTGTGGTGATAGTCAGGGTTGACTGAGCATAATGGTAATAAGAGTTCGTAATGGATTGTGATGGGATACAACTATACAATAAGATTGTGGGTAAGCAAATTTTGTATAGTAATTACGACTCGTGAGTATCTAAGGTTGTGGTTTCCTAATTTTTGGTGAGTAACGTGGTTGTATGGAAGGCTTTAAGAGATATTCATAATGAAGAAAAATAGTGGGATGTAGTACAACCTTTAGAGAGAGGCGAGTGCAATAATATTTTATGTGATTACAAAGACTAAAGAGGTATCTTCAGAGGGGTATAGAATTGGGTTCAAAGATGCATGAATTCATTCGTTACTGTGGCTATGGTAATAAGGTCACTGGTCCATCAGATTGGTTAAAAACTATGGGAAAAGACTTGAGAAAGGAGTGTACAAACATTAGCTCGAGTGTGATGATAAGTGCTATGTATTTGGTTTGATTTTAGTAATGAGTGAGATTGCATTTTTAGCGAAGAATATTGTAAGATCGATAGAGATGCGATCAATGATAAGCGAAGATTCATGAATTCATAAAAAATTTCAAGGTACAAGCTAATGTGGACTTCAGTGGAATGATGTGAAGAGTATGTGGAGTCAACTCAATGGAAAGGACTGGTATTGACTCTTTAGAGCAAAACCTTTAGTGTTATTCCATAAAATTCTTATGTGACCATCTATTTCTTTTTGCACATGGTGGTGAGTAGGTTTCACTAGCCATTCTCACGTGTGTTTTCACTTTTATGGGTGGATCCCTAGTGGTGGATCAGGGGTACCAATCCTTCAATGTTCTCTTGGTTGAGTGGGATGAATGGGAAGATTAGTTATTTCAAATGACATACTTGGTGTTGTCTTAGAGTTATTAAAGTATTTCAGTAGTTCTACACGTACGACCTTACTTATGAGAATTCATAGAAGAGCTACCATGCGTAATTATGGTTGTCCAATAATCTTAATAATCATCTTGTCGTCGAGGTCATGTAACGATTATGTGTGGTTGAATATGGGGATCATTGGGTCCAATTCTACTATTCTTAAGGGTAATCTACAATCACAATTGCTAAAGCTAGCATTTCTATAGTGTTGTTAGGGGGTTTGTATGTTTGGACATACCCCTCAATGAGTATCAGATGTCTAAAAACAAAATTTTTATAACTTGAGGTGATGGAGATTTATGTTGGGAGATGGAGATGTTGATAAGAACTATGATTGTTGGGTATTATGAGTGTGCGTTGGTTGGTTCAGCTTCACTTCTAATTGTAGCGAGTATTGATTTAGAATTTTATCATGCTTAAGTGCTAAAGGATTTGTCCGAATGATTGTGTCAAGGTCCTTGATAACATATTGCAGACGTGTGTACGATCAACTTTAGTGGTTGTTGGGAATCGCTTTTGTTGTTAGTCGAGTTTACATACAACAATATCACTCGAGTATTGAGATGACTTCATTGAAGTATTGTATGGGAGGATGTGTACGTATGCAATTGGTTGGTTTGAGGTTGAAGATGTGAAACCCTTAGGGGGTCGATTTGGTGAAAGATGCTCAAGATAAGGTGAGAAACATCCAAGCTAAGCTTCTAGCAGTCCAGAGTCGACATAAAAGGTATACAGACCGTAAGGTGAGGGACACAGCCTTTCAGGCTGGTGAACAAGTTCTTCTAAAGGTGTCACCCATAAAGGGGGTAGTGAGATTTGGTAAAAAGGACATGCGAGACAAATATCCCCAGCTATTCAACGATTCAGATACTACTCTACTTTTGTTTTAACCCTTTTATCCTAGATTATCACTCTGGGACAAGTGATGGGTAAATTGGTATCTATTGTAATGACCTGATCCCGTCGTTATGGAAAGCCAATGGAAAAAGAATTGTGGCCAAAAAAACTTTTTGTAGTAACTTGGAATTTCCTAGCCTAGTCCAGAATTGGACGAAATTGGAGTCAGTGAGGTCTAGGGAGATCTGGTAATGAATGAGAGATCTAATTATGAATTTTATCATATGAGTAGATAGCTAAGATGTTAAGGAACCAGTACAATTTTACGGAATTGAATTTGGGTGAGTAGAACTCCCAAAACTGATCTAACGGGTAGTTTCTAAGTGACATGGGATGAAAGTGTGTTGTGAAATGGGGGTTTGAAACTCTTAATTTGACTCTCTATTTCTGTGCAAGCCGCACCATGGCGACTTTTTGACAGTTTTTCACCATTCTTGAAGCTAAAGGTAGGGTTTTTACCCCCCGAATCCATCTTTCAATCCGTAGAATGTAAATTCATGGGTAATTATCATTGGGGGAGGATTTTGGAACTATTTTGGATGGTGGGAAAAACCCTAGCTGCACCTTAGGATCATAATTTAGGTCTTGGGTTCGTCATAATTCGGGTAATTAGACCTTAATTATTGATCTTTGTTATGAATTGTTTGTTTGTAGACCTAGAAAAAGCGGAAAGGATCCGAAAAGGAAAGAATCAAGTTTCTTAGGAGGATTGAAGCTTGTTTTCAAGGTAGGTGATGGTTTGATTTCATGTTTTGCGTGATGTATGTTGGTAATTGCTTCATTGTAATGTATGCATGTATGTGAATGAAGTCTTGTTGATCACACCTAATGTAATTAAGTATGAAGGAATGATTGTATTCCACAAATCCACACTTGATTGTATGAGTATGAGAATGTACATTGTGATTGTGATTGTGGCTTGTTGAATAGATCATGTGTCACATTCCGGCACACGAACTGGGATCGGATATCACGTATCGACATACATATTGGATCGGGTGTCACGTTCTAACACACTAACTTGGATCGGGTGCCACATTTCGGCACATATATGGGATCGAGTGATACGTTCCGGTACACTAACAGTTTAGGTATGGGTTCCATGAGAGGACCATTGAATTGATTTTCATGAGAGAACCATTGATTTGCTATATCTACTTGTTATCAAGAATGTGGAATCATACATTGCTCTTGAAATGATAATCGATGTGTATATATATTATGTGCATGTATGTGTTTACCTTGTTGTAATTCTGATATATGTTGTGCTTACTGGGATAGCCGCGTGATCGTACCAGTACATTGTGGTTGTGTACTGATACTGCACTTGCTCTTTCATTGTTGAGTACAGGGCATCTTCAGGCGGCTATTGACAAACCTCGTTTAGGAGATCAGTGATCAAGATCGGATTCAAGGGTGAGCCAGTTCTTTCAGGCTACCATGGAGTCCTTCTTATTGTTTAGTCCATTATGTTCGGACTTATATGTTGTTTAGATATTTCTTATGTTAGTTGGGGTTGTACCCCTTCTCTTAGACATGTTAGTAATCAGAGTTTTGGTACAATGACTTTCAGGTTCTAGGGGTTGAATTTCCTCATTAGTTATGTTTCGTTGTTTTAGTTAAACCGTTAGAGTTTATGGGGACTCCATTTTTATTGTCATTTAAATCTGCTTTCGTATCTTTAAATGCCTAGTTTTTCGTTAAGTTGTTTAGTCGAGTTGTAGTAATGGTTCTCCCAACGGAGGGTTAGTGTGGATGCCAATCACGATGGTCTGGGTCGTGACAAAACACCTAATCATATTAGTTAGAGAAAGCACAATCAATTGACTTTAAAATTGCAATTCAAACTAGGAATTTGCTCTCGAACTTGAGTATATATATGAGATAAATTGGTTATTAGGCGCATAAATACGCCTAAGATCAGTAAGCACAATGGACAATTCACTAACATCCCACTTATCCTTAATAGTGTTATAGTTCATTTGGAATGGTCCATACTCAAGAGGCAATGAGTTTAGAATAAAGTGAACCAAGAAGATGCCATCCATTTTCATCCCCAAGGTCCAAAGTCTTGATGCAATGTTAGTCATCCCGATAATATGATTTTGCATACTACACGACCCATCAAACTTCATGGTCGTGAGTTCAACCATTAGTGTACCAGTGAGAGACTAATCAGCAGAACGAAAATGTTCTTCCACAAACTTCAGGTATCCCCTCACACTTTTTGTTTGTGGAATAGTACTCTAAATGTTGTTAGCAACAATCATTAGCATGAACGTAAGACTTAATTTGTTAGAGCGCTCCCACGATTTATGAAAAGACTTTGTATCCTCACTGCTCTTATCAGTAATGGCAGCAGGTTTGTCATTCAGCAGAGCCAAGTCAATATCCATCACACCTAAGTGGAACTGGACTTGTTCGTGCCATTCAGGGAAGTTTAATCCATTGAGCATGTAAATGAAGAGGAATAGCTGCAATATAGATACACATGCTCAATAATCAGAAAATAATGTGAATTCAGTAAAACAATAAAAGTATATTGTAGTTCTACTTTGGGTAGATACTACAAAGTAGAACTACGATAGACTATCATAATTTAAATGTCATATTTTTTTTCTTATCTTTAATAGGCAACTAGATATTTTTAACTAAATATATACGACATCTTTGGATATACAATATATGTTTGATTGAATGTATTAATTTACCTCATAATGTTCACTATTCATAGAATGATTGAATCACCTTTGGGTAGATTCTTAAGTTATAGCAATAGTGAAAGTTAATTTATCTATTTATTTTCAATATAGGAATTTCATTAACTTTCATAGATAAACAATAATTTTGTGAATGCATATTTGTTTAACCATACTAGTTTGACCACTTTGGCAACTAACAAACTATATAAATACAAATGCACACATAATATCATAAATTTTGTGCATGTGAATTTTTTTATACATTTTAGTTTGACCACTTTGGTGACTAACAAACTATAGAAACATAATACATGTATCAAGTGATCATAAATATTATATGTGTAGACGTTAATTTCTCTAATTTGACCACATTGGTGACTAACAAATTATTTTGCACTAAGTACACACATATTATTTATTGCTTAGTATAACGACCAATTTAATTTATTGCACAAAAGGAAACATAATAATTCATTATGGAAAAAATTATTTAATATTTTTTGAATTTGTGCAAATTAAACTTTGCTAACAACTCTTGATTAATAAGAGTCCAAACACCTTAAATAGTGAAGCACAAAATTACGCTACTACAAAAGGATTCAACAATAAGTTTGAACATAATTTTATTGGACAAAATTAAACTTAGAAAGAGTTTTTTTAAAAAAAAATTCATGGTTCTCACGTTATTTGCCATCATCCGGATTCATCTACTTGCCAACATTCTTGTTCAAAATCACTAATTAAATAATTAGTTACCTATGTATTATGTTCAATTTGTATTGAACATCCACAATTTGAAGATAATGTAAGGTAGTTCACATAATTCATACACACATCGCTACATAATTTCTGATGTTGTTACATAATTTATGACACAGACAATTTAATCAAGCGCTACACTTACGACGAATACATAATTTGATTGGGCAAAAATAGTAAACTATATCAGTGACAAATTTTTTCTACTTATTTTAATTAGTTGTAGAAGATATACAAAGATTATTCGTTCAAACAGTCCAGGCTCGAATGCCACATGTAAGATTTAAATACTTTAATACACATCAGGATCTTGAGCACGATAACCTTACATAGAGATCGTTAGGGGCACATACCTAATGAGAAAAGACATCATCACAGAGAAAAACAGAAGCATTAGTCATAAATTGGTTTCTACCTCCTTGTCCTAGCCTTACGCTACCACAGCCGTTAGCGATTAAAATAATGTAGAGAATATGTGGTAACCCTAATGGGTGCAGGGAGGACCAATTTATAGAGGTTATGATGTTATCTGGTACATCCATCAAGTAATCGATGTACGTATGAGATCTATTCTTCATTAAATATTATTTATGGTATTACTTGGGTTACAAGTAAACTTGGGCCATAAGTAAGAATTATTCTTACATCTTTTTCCTACAAAATAAAATTTGCACTATAGAAAAAATGAAGAAATTTGCTGAAGATGTTGCAAACTATTTAATTTTTAATGTTTTCGAAGGTTCCTTATTAAACCTTAATAACCATCTAATTAAATAATTAATTAATTATGGAAAACAAAAGAGTAAATTTTAGGTTTAACAAACATAAAAATCATATTTGTATGCTATAGCTATAGTTTGTATAATTGCGCTCCATAGCAAACTTTATGTTTGCTTGCTATTAATCTGTATATTTCGGTATACATATACATAAAAATCTGTATTTGTATATTTTGGTGTACAAACTAAAACATAGTAATTGTATGTAAACAAAATTACTACATATATACAAGACATATGTATACCGAATGGGTCTATTTGTATATTTCGGTATACAGATAGGTCCTGCAATTAATTTTTATACAACACATATGTTTACCGAATAGGTCTATTTGTATATTTCGGTATACAAATGATTCTTGCAATTAATTTTTATACAACACATATGTATACCGAATGAGTCTATTTGTATATTTCGGTATACAAATGAGATGACAAAAAACATGGAATGCTTGTTGCGAATTACAAATAAAAGAAACTATGGCTATAACATTTAATTTGAATTAATAGTTTGTTATTTCATACAATTTTCCCAAAACAAAAGGCATATGTAACTGATATGAATTAAATGACTTTATTTTTAGTATATACAGATATACATTTGTAGCATGCATCATTTCTTCAAGTCTGAGCCACTCTTTAACGAGGGAAATATAACCGGAAGCCTTAGAGGTCGTTTGGTTTGAATACAAGTTATGATGGGATTAGTTATGTTGGGATTAGTTATGCTGGAATAAGTTATGCTGAGATTAGTTATGTTGAGATTGTTTTTTATTGACTGTTTGGTTTGTTGTATTAAAACTAATATGCATGACATACTTTTTAAAAATAAGTTGTTTGTTTACAAAATTACCCTTCATCTTATTTAGGCTTTTTATATGTATTTTTTATAGAGCTTTATTTATTCACTTTTAAAAATAAATTACGTGAATATGTTTAAATTTGTATTTCATATGAATTGAAATAGGCCTGTGGGAAGCCTCTCCTCTTCACTATAATAAGTAAAATATTAATTAAAACAAATCAATCATAATCTGAAGTAAAAATTGTATCAAAATAACCAAAAATATTGGATCAAAACTCCAAAAATGCTTCAAGAAAACAACAATAAAGTGACCAAAATACACCAAACCAGCTGCAAAAATTGCACTAAAACAGCTAAAACTGGACAGAATTTGCATAAAAATAACCACAAAAATTGAACCAAATCTGAATTCAGACAGCGGCAAAAAATCCACCAAATCAGTAACAAAAACAGCATTAAAACGTCTATTAAGACTTGGAAAAACAAATAACAGAAAAAACTCCAAAAAATTGACAAAAATTGCACTAAAACACCTGCCAAAACTAGAGCAAGCAGCTATAAATTTGTGTTAAGATTATTTCTTATTGAGTGTTTGGTTTGTTGTATTAAAACAATATATATTGCATAAATTTTAAGAACAAGTTGTTTGTTTACAAAATTACCCTTCATTTTATTTAGTTAATATTTTCTTTGCAAACTTTAATTATTTATTTTTAAAAATAAAACATTTATTTTATTTAGCTTAAATATTTTTGTTTATGTATTCTCATGGTAAGTACCATATGTATTTAAAAATATAACTTTTTCTTATTTAGCTTAAAAATAGAATTTCCCTCTTTAAGTTTTATTAAAGTGAAAGAAGATTTATGGAAAATCAAAATATAAATAAACATAAGAATTAGTCAAATAAATACATAAATAAAAATTATATTTATATAGTGTAATTTTTTAATAGAAAAATATAAATAATTATCCTAAAAATAAGAAGTAATGAATATTAGTATACATGATATTAAAAATAATGTAAATATACATAAATGTGAAAAATGATGTATACAAAGGGTTTAAAGGGATATAGTTGTCATTTTCCTATTCTATCTCGGGATAAATTATCCCGGGATTACTATACCACCAAATGGGAGGGTTAACTTATCCCGGTACTAATTCCTAATCCTGGGATAAGTTATCCCAAGCGTTCCAACCAAACAAGGAAATAAAGGGCACTTAAAAGTTATCCCACGATTAACTCTCCCTATCCATCACACCAAACGACCTCTTAGTATCAGCGTTGCCACCATCTGTGCCATAAACTTTACATTCAAGGGTGTCAAAATGAGCTCATATATATGTACTTGTTCAATCTGTCCAAAATTTTATGAGTTGGGGGGTTAAGATAATTTGAGTTGGCTCAATATTTGTCACACCCCAAACTCAAGGGGCGCAATTGGCTCCTAATGCCAAAACTCAAGCTTGAGACAGCCCTACTGAACCATTTGCTACTAGTGCATGGCAGACATACGCAATCAAGAAAACAAACTAGTATATCCCGGCTTAAAACTAAGCCCTCGGCCGGTAAGGCCCCTGTCAACATATATATATATATATATATATATATAAGAAATAGCTACTCCCAAGAATTCATATAAAGAAATAACCAACTAGCACAAAAGTCCTGACTGGGCTGTCGCCACTATGATATTTATACAAAAACTAGAAGCATATATCAAGACAATACATCAAACAACTCACAAGCTTCAGCAAACCAACAAAACTAGGCCAGCATGGCCATAACCTAGC
>JAJONQ010002623.1:0-21119 GCA_036250385.1 Solanum microdontum
CTAAGGCCTTGAAAAGATCCAAGTAACAACGTATAGATTTATGGAAGAAACCTAAAGCCTTTACTTGAGAAAACGAATCAAAACGATAGATTCAGATCTTGACCGCTGTATGAGTAACTAAAGACAATAATTAGTATGTAGAAACTAATCACCTTCTAAAGAATACCAAAAAGAAACCAAAGAAATCAGAAGAAGAAATTACTTTATACCTTAAACTATGAAACTAGTAAAGGTTTAAAGATAAATTCTCAAAGAGCAAGTCACAAAGGTTCAAAGAACTCTCTCAAATATTATTAATATCAATCTCAATTGTCATTAATGAATAAAAAGGAGTCCTATATATAGGAGAAGGGGAGAAAAACGTCCAAGACCCTTATAAGAAGCTAAAAGGTCAGCCAATCCCTAGAAAGACATTAACAAGGAATCCTACTCTAGAAAGGAAATAAAGTAACCTAACTAGGAACAAATTTAGTACTTCTAGGAAAACATTAAATAGGTAAATATTAATAACCTATATATAAATAAAGAAATAAGGTCAATCCCAACTAGGAAAAGAATCTTGACAATCTTGGAAAGTTTGACTAGTCTTCTCTCAAAACTTGGGTAGAAAGCAACTCTTGTTGTGGCTGATTCTTGGACTCTTCTTGACCTTATTTGCACGAAATTGGACCTTAAAATTCCTCATCTTGGGCTTGAATTTGGGTCACCAAATAATTGTAGCATTTGGACAATTCTTCTCCCTTGGGCTTGAGCTCTTCTTCCCCAATAAAAAACCTTTGGATCAACGATTGAAGCCCATTGAGCTTATCATTGAACTCTTTGGTTCGAGATCTTGTTATGGGACTTCTTGGAGTTTCTAAAGCTTCATCCTTGTGCTTCAATGGAGTAGAGCGTCCTTGGATGCTTTCAAACCCCCCTCACCATTAGTTGTTGATAGACCGAACGTAGGTCAACCTTTGAAAAGTAGCTATCCCTTTGGAGTTCGTCAAACAAATCATCAATTCTAGGAAGGGGATACTTATTCTTTATCTTTACCTTGTTCAATTGGCAGTAGTCAATACACATCCTAAGGGACCCATCCTTCTTTCTCACGAACAATACCGAAGCACCCCAAGGAGAGATACTCGGTTGAATAAAACCCTTGTCTAGTAAATCCTTTAGTTGTTCCTTCAATTCTTTCAATTCGTCCGGAGACATTCTATATGGAGGAATGGATATGGGTTGTGTATCCGGAAAAATATTAATACCAAAGTCTATTTAGCTTAAAGTAGGAATATCGGGCAAGTCATCGGGAAAGACATCCGGAAACTCACTCACCATGGGGACCAACTCTAAAGAAGGGACCTTGGACTCAAAATCCATCACCCTAACTATATGATAAATGCACCCCTTGGAGATAATTTTCCTAGCCTTGAGACAAGAAACAAATTGACCTGTAGGAATAGAATTCCCCCCTTTCCACTCTAAAGTTGGCTCATTGAGAAGTTGAAATTTCACTACCCGGGTCCTACAATCTATTCAAGAATAACATTTATGCAACAAATCCATCCCCAAAATTACATCAAAATCAAACATATCTAACTCTACCAAATCTACCAAGGTGACTTTATGAGACAAAGAAATAGTACAACTCCTATAGACTTTCTTGGCCACTACGGACTCACCAACCGGGGTAGAAATAAAAAATGAGTCCAATGAGACTTTGGGGAGTATTTCAAATTTCATGGCCACTAAAGGGGACACAAAGGAAAAATTGGCATCGGGATCTAACAAAGTATATGCATCAATAGAAAAGACTTGCAACATACCGGTCACCACAATCGGGGAGCTCTCTTGGTCTTCTCGAGATCAAAGAGCATAAAAGCAGTTTTGCTTTTGAGCATTGGGGTTTGACCCGCTTGGAGGAGTTTTCTTATCTTCTTTCCCCTTTGCTGAATGTGTTGGACAATCTCTCAATTGGTGCCCACTCTTACCGAAACTATAACAAACACCCAAACTAGCAAGACATTTGCCATCATGTTTCATACCACATTTAGCACAAGTAGGCTTGACCTTGGAGTACCCATCACTATTTCCTCCTTGAGGTTTAGGGTTAGGCATCTTGTCCTTATTGACCATTGGGGAAGCATTAGAGGATCTTTGGTTGGAGAATCATTGGTTGAACCTTTGCCAATTTTTCCCATCGGACTTAGCATTGGAAAAATTCCCTTCACCGGTTCTAGCTCTCTTTACTTCTCTATTCATTTTCTTGAGTTTTGTCTCCTCAATTCGTTGACCATATACCATGAGCCTTCAGATATCCATGTCATGATGGAGCATTGCCATACGACATTCTTCTTCAACCAAACTGGACACTCCCATCATAAACTTATTCATTCTAGCCCTCGAATTTGCCACCAAGGTTGGAGTATAATTGGATAGTTGGGTGAACTTGAGAGAATACTCCTTCACACTCATACCCCCTTGACGAAGGTTCATGAATTCTACCAACCTTTGTTCCCTCAATTCTAGGGGGGAAAACCTATCAAGGAATGCTTCTTTGAACACCTCCCAACCTATGGGACCTGCTCCTCTTGGCCTCTCATCCTTCCATTGTTCATACCAAATTTGAGCTACATCCTTTAGTTGGTAGGCGGCTAGCTCTGCCTTCTCCTCCGAAGACACCCCCATGGCACTAAGGATCTTTCCAACCTTATCAACAAACCCTAGGGGATCCTCTTCCACCTTGGAACCAAGGAACTCAGGGGGGTTCATCCTAGAAAAATCCCTCATTATCGAAGCCAAAAAACTAACATTAGTATTCACTCGAGGCCCAACATCCCTATTTTCTTGAGCCATTATAGGTTGGGCTTGAGTAGTCACGACTTGAGCTTGAGCCATCATGGCTTGGGTCAAAGTTAGAAAAGCCGACCTAATCTCCCCACCCGTTAAAGTCGGAGGATCATTTGGAACTTGCTCATATTGAGGAGCTTAATTGTCTTGAGGATCTCCTAAATTCACATTCTCCTCTTCCACCCTTGTTGCATTTTCCATTTCGTGTATTTATTTCCTGAAGACATAAGACAAGGATTAGAAGGAGAACTTTATAGAGTTAAGCACTAAGGCACGACTTAAGAGTAATGAAAGAAGTGTAAGTTCCTAACATCTTATATCCTCTCACTCATAAATGTGGAGCGCTTCACACTATGAACAAGACTCTACTAGATGTGGCTTATGAGAATATCACTCCGCGAGCTACCCCCGAGACGCGAACACGGGACCTAGGATCACAAGTGACCCCTAGCTAACCCTACTGGCATGACATGAGCTTAATGAGAATAATAATAACTGATGCGGAAGCTAAATCATGAAAATGAAAGTGATGGGGAATAGCCATATACTAAAACTGAATATATCAAAAGTGAGAGTTTGATACAAAAGAACATCAAACTCAAATACTAAGTTGAATCTAACTATGTCTGAAAATAGCCTCTAACTGACTAGAAGTGTTGGGACATACCCCAACTAAGTCTAGCAAAACTGAAACTAGAAGACTGAAATACTGAAAAGATAACATGACTATTGTCCCCGAAGAATGAGGACTCACCACTGATACTGCTGGACTAGAGATCAAGAACCGATCTAAGCATGATCTGGATGCTAGAACCTGGACCTACATCACGAGAAGATGTAGCGAGGAGTATGCGTTAGTACTGGAAAGGTACTGAGCATGCAAGACAGAGTAAAGCTAAAATAAACATAAAACTGAACAAACAATAAAGTAAGAGCATAATCTGAACATGATATAGATACAAAATGCTGGGCAAACTGTATGCAATGACAAATTTCTAACATGTTCAAATTGAATACTGACTATACTTATAAATGGTCAATTCAATAGAATCTGACTGAACTGTGGGAGCTACTAATAACCAATAATAAAACCACATGAGCTAGAAGTGGAGTCCGATGTATATGCCCCATAGAGAGGACCCAATATACCCGGCCAAATGTATAGAGGCGTGCTGGCGTGATCACTAAAATGATGCCCACAGAGGGGACTTACAACCTACGTGGCTCATAGTTCTACGACTATATGGTTGACTGACCTTTGTCCAACTCGATATTTTGCTACTCAGATTAAGTGATATTATGACAGAGTTATTGTAATATACTGGATAGCTCAAAACTGACATGAAAAATGAGAATGCACATTAATATACTGATAATAATACATTCAAGATTGAGGCATGTATATATGACATACTGAAATATTTGCCCTAGCATGTGTAATTCAAGAACTAAACAAATACATAGCTACAGTTCTGAAATTTATGCAAGAAACGAAGTAATAACATCATAATCTTATTTGGAACATGTAAATAACTAATTCATGAGAATCTTCTGATGTTCTAGAAACCCTCGGTTTAATCATGATAAGGGAATCGAGAATCTGACTGAAATCTAGGGACCCAATGGGTGAACGAAACCCACTAGTGAAATCCCACATACCTAGTGACAAATTCCACGGAGAAATTTTACGATTTCAGAGATGGAACTGATGGAATCTTACTGCATTCTTGAACTAGGGTTGGTCAACCTCTTGCCTTTTTTCACGTTCTAATTTCTATGTTTTTGATGAAAGATATGACTTAGATAAGTTCTAGTTATGTTTCTAGGCTAAAACCTACCAAAACCATGTAGTTTAGGGTTAAGACGACGTAGTGTAAGGGCCAAACAAAATAGGAAAAGACTAAAAGACCCCTGACTTACAGTTGCACACGGGCTGACCACGGCTCCTTTCACGAACTGTGAAAGGGACCATGGACTGTGAAGGCCCTCGTGGTCTTCACTTGGTTCTATAGTTCTGAGGACTGGTCCACGAGCCACTACCACAGCCCATGTGTAGGACAACGGATCGTGAAGGTCCCCGTGGTCCTCACTTGGGCTGAGGTCTAGAGGATAAGATTTTGAGGGCTACTGGTTAGCCTTCACAGGCCACTCCACGACCTGTGTAAGGGACTACGAACCGTGAAGGCCCTCGTAGTCTTCACTTAGGCGTGGAGGTCAAAGGGGCTGGCTATGGGGGCTACTGCCTCGACTCTACGGGCGCCACCACGGCCCGTCATCATGAGCACGGCCCATGAAGGGTCTCGTGGTCTGATGTATGTGCCTAGTGAAATCCAAGTTAAGACCACGGGCAAGTCAACAGATCATGGACCCTATCACGGTCTGTGAACCCTGCCGTGGTTCACTACTTCAGGTAGTTTTCTGTAATTTTTTTCTAGGCCTAGTTTTGGAGGTGTTACAATATCTCCCCCTTGGGATCATTAGTCCTCGAATGAAGACTAAACTAGCTGAAATGGAGGGAATGAGCTGCAACCCTACCAATAAACACTGAAGACCGATTTTTGACGGAGCTAATTTCCAAAAACATGCAAATACGCTAAAAATGCAAGAACATACTTAAGGAACATGATATTAAGACTGAGTTCACGCATTAATGACTAAAAAACTGAAGAGGAACTATTACCTCAAGCTGGAGTGGAATCGGAAGGAAAGAGGTAAGGATACTTGGCTTTCATGGCTGCTTCTGCTTCCCAAGTAGCTCCCTCTATGGACTGACTCCTCCACTAAACCTTGACTGAAGCGACCTCTTTGTTTCTCAACCTTCTAACCTGACTATCAAGAATCTCAACTAGTACATCCTCATAAGAAAGGCTATCTTTCACAACCACACTCTCTAATGGAACTACGGATGCTGGATCACCCACACACTTCTTCAATAGTGAAATGTGAAAGACTGGATGCACTGCTGCTAAATCTTCTGGCAACTCTAACTCATAAGCCACTTTACATATCTGGGACTGAACTTCCCTTTCTTGTCGAATCTCATCACCCCCTTCATAGGTGACACTTTCAGGAAGACCCAATCATCAACTTGGAACTCTACTTCCTTTCTCCTTACATTTGCGTAAGACTTTTGGTGACTCTGGGCTGTCTTAAGTCTATCTCTAATGAATTGCACTTTCCCCTTAGCATAATGGACTGAATCTGGCCCTTTCAAGGTTGTTTCACCTACTTCAAACCAATCAGCAGGAGATCTGCATCTCCGCCCATACAATACCTCATAAGGGGCCATCTAAATACTCGAATGGTAACGTGAGTATCAAGACCTTTCTGAAATGACTTACAGAAATGAGAGGTAAACTGAGGACCTCTGTCTGAGATGATAGGAAAAGGAACCCCATGCAACCTGACTATCCTATTGATGTAAATCTTGGCATAGTCCTCCACCGAATCTTTAGTCTTGACCGCCAAAAAGTGAGAAGACTTAGTAACTCTGTCAACTATCACCCAAATGGAGTTATGTTGTCTGCGAGTACAAGGTAAGCCTATGATGAAATCCATGTTGATCACTTCCCACTTCCAAGTAGGAATGTCGATATCTTGAGTCATACCTCCTTGTTTCTGATGTTCTACCTTGACCTACTGGCAATTGGTGCACTTAGCCACAAAATCTGCTATATCTCTTTTCATACCATTCCACCAATAGACTTTCCACAGATCACAGTACATCTTAGTGGCACCTGGATGAATAGAATATCTAATACGTTATCTCAACTCGCCCACATTAGGAACACATAATTGACCCTGGTAGTGAAGCACACCATTTTCCCTTTGGGAGAAAACCTCAACTCTCTGTTGGTGGACTGCACCCTTGAGTTCAAGTAATATCGGATCACTGTCTTGCTTTTTCGTAATTTACACTACCAAAGAGGATTCTACCCCATTCTGAACCATTACACCACCATCTGATATGATCATACGATGAACTCCTAGGTGAGAAAGTCTGTGTACATCCTTTGTTAGCTCCTTTCTTTTTTTGTCAACATGTGCTACACTACCCATAGATAGTCTGCTAAGAGTATCTGCTACTACATTGGCCTTATCAGGACTGTAATGCACACTCATATCATAATCTTTGAAGTACTCAAGCCATATTCTCTAGCAAAGATTCAACTGTTTCTGGGTGAACACATATTGAAGGCTCTTATGGTATCTGAACACATCTACATGAACATACTGAAGGTATCCCCTAGGTGTAACATGGCACATGGAACCCCGAAAGGACCCAGTAAGCCACTTAGCTTATCATCATTACATAAGTATAGAATAATAAATAGTACAAACACAATTTTCAAGTTTTTAAGGAAATCTTTATAAAAGTATAGCGGAAATCTACATATTGTCTCGTTAAGCCATCTACTATAATCTGAATCTCAAAACAATAGGGTTACAACCCTTACAATAGAGAATATGAAAATGACTAGTACAACTAAAGAATGCAAGAACAATTAATCTCTTGTCCTCGTATCCATGAAGACATACCACAATCTTGAAGAGTAGTCAACCCAAGCTTGAACTAGAAAGAACTATCAACTCGCACACAAGAGCCTACACTTTGTGAAAAGAGTAGAAGACATATGGGTTAGCACAATTAATGTACTAAGTATGATAATCATGCACAAAATCATGAAAAATATGCAGAAAGGGGCAATTTAGTTGAAGAGTATGCATCTTTGTAAAGTTTGAGAATCATAATGAAATTTTTTATAAAAACACATATCATAAGCATAACCAATGTATAAGTCATCACATCACATTAGGGACCCACCATAAATACTCTCAAAAGTCTACTTGTTCCATGCATAAGTAAGACCCCATAATCCTACCCATGCTAAGTAAACTCCTTAAGCAAACATAGTTAATACTTTACCTTCATTATTACTTTGGGAATAAGCCTCAACCTACATAGACCATGTGAGCTAAACATGGAATCCTATGTCAAGCCCCACACCGAAAAGAAGTGTCCTACTTGCCTAAGGTAGAACTAAATGTATAGCCTTTAGGTGGATCCACTAGCTAAAGACCTATAAGGGCACATAGTTATGTGATACAGAGATTGTTACTAGAAACCCATCTTTTCTAGCGGGGATCTTCCATCTCATGAGATACATTATAGAAAATTTTCCTCTCTAGCGGTGGTATTTCCATCTCATATTCAATATCCTTTCGGTGCTAAGAATTACTTCCCACAATTATATATTTAGTCTTTGAATTGAATTTACAAGTATAAAGGAGTATCTTACCCTCCATCCCACATAATTCATAATAATAGCTCAGAAGTTAATTAGGTGAGAATGGACTTTCAACCATAGAACCATAACATAGTGAGAAGAACTTTCACATCATGATCATTATGTGTTTATGATAATGAACTTTCAATTAACACAATAATAAGGTTATAATCATGTTCATATAGTGCATATACATGTAACTCATAATTTGGCATAAATCTCATGTCTTACCCATCTTGGGTCAAGGATCACTTTCTCCTAATCAATCTAGGATTATTACATTCCACATGAATAGTAATATGACCAAGAAACCACACTACAACAAGAATAATTAAATACAATTGACCTTACTACAAATTCACCCACATTACATTCTAAAAATTAGAGTTAGAGGACATTTTATGGATTCATGGTGAATTTATCATAAAAAAATCCTTAAAACAGTAATTAATCCATAATATATGACAATTAAACGTTTGAAAACCATTTGAGAAAGAATCCTTGATTGGAAGAAAACCCTAGGTCTTTGAAGATTTTTCCTAGTTTAAAATTGGAGAGTTTAAGGGATCCATGGAAGAAAGTGTACCCTGGATCGAGATTACCATACCTTAATTGATGGATTCCAAACGAAATTTGAGAGGAAAGGCTGGACCATGAACCCTAAGCTTGACCTTGTTCTTGTTCTTCAATGGAGTCTTAGAGAGAGAATATTTTTTGAGGGGAGGGATTTTTATTTGGGTCTTGTGAGAATGAGTTAGTTTGTTTAGTTTAGGGGACTTATTACGTATTTATAGTTAGTTTTAATTAATACTAACCGACCCTAGTTAGTTAATTAATTAACCCTAAGCCTTAGCCCTTAAGTCTCTACTATTTATGTTAGACACCATTTAGGCCACTAGTTTTTGATTTAGGCTCTAGTTTAGTCTTCTAGTTTTAGGGGGCTTAACAAGTTTAGTATGATTAGTGGAAGGGTGGAAGACCCATAGGAGCGGGCCCAATATGATGTGAATTGTTCAAATCGACATTTCTTGATTGATTCTTTCCCCGAGAGTTGAGGTAAGCCAAGGTGGAAGTGTTCATCAACCTTCGTCAAGGAAGTATGAGCTTGAAAGAGTATACCCTAAAATTCACTCAATTGTCGAAGTATGCTCCAACTATGGTGGTGGATTCGAGGGATAAGATGAGTAGGTTTTTGTCGGGTGTGTCCGACTTGGTTGAAAAAGAATGTCATACAACAATGCTCCATCATGACATGGATATCTCAAGGCTTATGGTTTATTCTCAACAAATTGAGGAGCCAAAACACAAGTAAAATAATAGGGAAGTGAAAAGAGCTAGAGGCGGTGATGGGAACTTCTCCAATGTTAGGTCTGATGGACAAGGTCGACCATGATTTAGACAATGGTTTTCCAACCAAGGCTCCTCTATTGCTCCAAGGGACAACAAGGATAGGGTGCCTAACCTTAAACCACAAGAAGGTAATAGTGGTGGTTCTTATGTGGCTACTCCTTGTAACACCTCAGAAACTAGTAAGCTGAACTAGAGAGTTTTAGAGATTTTAGTAAGAGTTTTAGAGCTTGATGAGAGGGCTTCAGTCGTTAAAATGATTGCCGTACTTAGAATAGGATTTTAAGGGTTAGGGCATCAACGTACGAACCCCAAGGTCCACCCAAGGGGTCCTTGGGGAGGACCCTCAAAATAGTCCCAAATCTACATGATTTGGCAACACCTACACTTGGCCACCTACGGCCAGTAGGTGGACCCATGCCCCGTAGGTAGGGGTCATGGGTCAAGGCCTGCAAAGTCCTGCCAAGTTGAGCCTCTGACTAGAATCTAGAGAGGAGCAGTATGCCCCGTAGTCCTACCCACGGTCCGTGGGTGGGGGTCTCGTAGGTCAAGCAGTTTTATTAAGTTTAGTTTTTAGTTAAGTGTTTAAGGGTTAACTTAGTAATTAATTAGGGGTTAAGGTAGGTTGGTTATTTAGTTATTTAACCACCTATAAATACCTAATATACCTCTCAAATAAATAATTTAACTCATTCATCTAAGACCTCAAAATCCTCTCCAAAAATTCTTTCTCTAGAAGTGAAGAAGAAGAAGAAGAAGAAGAAGAAGAAGAAGAAGAGAAGAGAAGAGAAGAGGGAAATTTTCCTCCATTGATGAGAGCTTGATTAGGTCTTTTATTTAAGGTATGTTTAGGCTATTCATCTATGGGTTCTTCCCCCATAGACCCCCCTTAGTTTTTCCCCAATTGTGAAGTCAAAAACCCAAATCTAGCTAGGGTTTCCTTCTACCTTGTGGGTAGGGTTTGGGTATGATTCCAATCTGGTGGATAATACCTAATTATGATTCTATTAGCATTTAATTATGATGTTATGATTATTTCATGTCATTTCTATGGTAAACTCTAATCTAAATTGATGAATCTGATATTTGTGAGTTTATGCCATTAGAGGCAAAGTTGAAGGTTCAAAGGAGATTCTCCTAAATCAATGTCATGTGTAGTAATTGATCAAGGTTAGGAACATATAATAATTTATCTAACTATACTTCATTGAATATGATGGATCATGACTTGAGAAGTTAGAATTGAACCTTTATGAATCAATCATGACTAGAATCACCTACTAAGTAAAAATGTGATTGAAATACCTTGAAATATAGGTATATTGATGAGATTTAGAAGTATATCTTGAATGTAGGGCTTTTAGCCATCAATGTTAGGGATTTGGGGGTAAAGCCAATAATATGTTATTTTGTTGTGTATTGCTTCTCTCTTGTACACTTAGACATGAATATGCTAGGAGATTCGAGTTCTCTCACATAGAATGATTGTAGGTTGATTTAGTAACCTAAAATGAATCAAAGCATGTTATATTAGAATATCTTGAAGTTGTGATATATGATCCCTTCATGTGTAGCTTGACTTGGTAAGACAAGACCAAGATAGGATAGCTTGGGATTGAGGATTTACACTGTCCTAAGGATACCTTGGCTTAGCATTGTAGAATACATGTCAAGGATAGATGATTAAGGAGTAGTCATGTTAGCCTAGGAATGAGGATTTATACTCTCCTATGGGTAGCTTGAATTAGCATTATTGGGATGCTTTCATGGTAACATGCCTTGGTTTAGCCTAGGCCATTTCATGGTAGCTTAGGATTGAGGATGCATACTCTCCTAAGTGTAGCTTAACTTTGCATTGTATGATGCATTTCAAGGGTAGCTTGAGTTAGGTTAGTCATGGTAGCTTGGGATTGAGGACTCATACTCTCGAAAGGATAACTTAGGATTGAGAATCATACTCTACTAAGGATATCTTGCACATTTGTATCGTAGTACACTTGTTAGGGTAATGACTTAGTTGATCTAGAACTATTTCATGGAAGCTCGGATCGGACACTTGTACCTTTCCTAGAGTAGGTTGGACTTGCATTTTAGCATGTCTTCCAAGGTAGTTATCTTAGCCTAATATAGTCATGTTAGTGGGATGATAGTGTGGTCTAGCCTATTAGGGTGTTATTCCTTGGTAGCCTTGAATTGAGAAATAGAGTTCATTCAAGGTTTGTGACTCGCCTAGTACAAAATAGAGAAGTACCTTATATGAATAAAGGCAAATAACCTAGAAGGACTAGTCCCTAACTAGTGAGCATTCTTGATAGTCTAAAGGGGTACTTAATATGGGTCGTAGTATAGGATGCTATCCACACATTAAACAAGTATGAGTTGAGACTAGTTATGAAGGGTTCTCTTATATGATTTAGTTTAGCTTGGGTTGTTTCCTTAGTTGCCTTCGAAGATATGATTGACTAAGGGTGATAGTTTCCCTGTCTACATGAAGTTAACCAATAGTAAGACAACATGAGGGTTAATATGACTAGGATGACTTCAAGGTTATGCTTAGTGTGAAGGTTAATATAGGATGCCTTTCATGCATTGCACAAGTGTTCTTTGAGGTTACTTAGAAGTATGGTGCCATTATGCTAAAATGAAGCTTAAAGACTTGACCATGTATATAGACTATGATTAAGATAACCAAGAAGGGATACTTGGCTTGGGTGGTATTATGGAATGTAATTCATGCTTTGAACATGCATGCTTTGAGGTTACTTAAGAATGGCTCTATTATGTGATAGATGACTAATCGACAATTATGTTTATATGAGGCTTATGTTGGAGAATTTGCTTTGAATGATTATTATATTGTCTCTTATGCTTATGGTTTATGTTTCACGAACTAGTTCATATGATTTGGATTATGTCTTATCTCTATATTCCTAATTTATCTTGAAATCCCAAAAAATCCATACTTATGGTTATGGTTTATGTTTCATGAAGTAGTTTATGTATTAGCATTGAATTATGATATTATAATGATTTCATCTGATTTCTTTGGTAAACGTAATCTAAATTGATGAATGTCATATTGTGGGTTTATGCCATTATAGGAAAAGGTAAAGGTTTAAAGGTGATCTTCCTAAATCAATGTCATGTTTAGTAATTGTTCAAGGTTAGGAACATATAATTATGAATTCAACTAGACTTCATTGAATATGATGGATCATGACTTGAGAAGCTATAATTGAACCTTTATGAATCAATCATAACTAGAATCACCTACTAAGAAAGAATGTGATTGAAATACCTTGAAATCTTGGTATAATGATGAGATTAAGAAGTAAAGCTTGAAAGAAGGGCTTGTAGCCATAAATTTAAGGGCTTTGGGGGTAAAGCAAATAATATTTGATTTTGTTGTGTATTGGTTCTCTCTTATACAGTTAGACATGAATATGCTAGGAGGTTTGACTTCTCTCACATAAAAGGATTCTAGGTTGATTTTGTAACCTAAAATGAAACAAAGCATGTTAGATTAGAATAGCTTGAAGTTGTGATATATGATCCCTTCATGTGTTGCTTGACTTGTTAAGACTAGACAAAAATAGGATATCTTGGGATTGAGGATTTACACTCTCCTAAGGATAGCTTGGCTTAGCATTATAGAATGCATATCAAGGATAACATGAGTTAGGTGCAGTCATGGTAGTCTAGGATTGAGGATTTATACTCTCCTATGGGTAGCTTGAATTAGCATTATTGGGATGCTTTCATGGTAGCATTACTTGGTTTGGCCAAGGGTATTTCATGGTAGCTTAGGATTGAGGATCCATACTCTCCTAAGGGTAGGTTGACTTTGCATTGTATGATGCATTTCAAGGGTAGCTTGAATTAGGTTAGTCATGGTAGCTTGGGATTGAGGACTCATATTGTCCTAAGGATAACTTAGGATTGAGAATCAAACTCTCCTAGGAATAACTTGCATTTGTATCATAGTACACTTGTAAGGGTAGCATGACTTAGTTGGTCTAGACAGTTTCCATGGTAGCTCGGATCGGACATTTGTACCTTTTCTAGAGTAGGTTGGACTTGCATTTTAGCATGTCTTCCAAGGTAGTTATCTTAGCCTAATATAGTTATGTTAGTGGGATGATAGTGTGGTCTAGCCTATTAGGGGGTTATTCCTTGGTAGCCTTGAATTGAGAAATAGAGTTCATTCATGGTTTGTGACTCGCCTAGTACAAAATAGAGAAGTACCTTATATGAATAAAGGCATATAGTCTAGAGGGACTAGTCCATAACTAGTGAGCATTCTTGATAGTCTAAAGGGGTACTTAATATGGGTCGTAGTATAGGATGGTATCCATACATTAAACAAGTATGACTTGAGACTAGTTCTGAAGGATTCTCTTATATGATTTAGTTTAGCTTGGGTTGTTTCCATAGTTGCCTTCCAAGATATGACTGAATAAGGGTGATAGTTCCCTTGTCTACATGAAGTTAGCCAATAGTAAGACAATAGGAGGGTTAATATGACTAGGATGACTTCAAGGTTATGCTTAGTGTGAAGGGTAGTAAAGGATGCCTTTCCTGCATTGCACAAGTGTGCTTTGAGGTTACTTAGAACTATGGTGCGCTTATGCTAGAATGAAGTTTAAAGACTTGACCATGTATATAGAATATGATTAAGATAACCAAAAAGGGATACTTGGCTTGGGTGGTATTATGGAATCTAATTCATGCTTTGAACGTGCATGCTTTGAGGTTACTTAAGAATGGTTTTATTATGGTATAGATGACTAATAGACAATTATGCTTATATGATGCTTATGTTGGAGACTTTGCTTAGTATGATTATTATATTGTCTGTTATGGTTGTGGTTTATGTTTCATGAAGTAGTTCATATGATTTTGATTATGTCTTATCTCTATATTACTAATTTATGTTAAAATCCCCAAGAATCCATGCTTATGGTTATGGTTTGGTTTCATGAAGTAGTTTATGTATTAGCATTGAATTATGATATTATGACGATTTCATTTGATTTCTATGGTAAACGCTAATCTAAATTGATGAATGTGATATTTGTGAGTTTATACTATTAGAGGAAAAGTTGAAGGTTCGAAGGTGATCTTCCTAAATCAATGTCATGTGTAGTAATGGTTCAAGGTTAGGAACATATAATCATGAATTGAACTAGACTTCATTGAATATGATGGATCATGACTTGAGAAGTTAGAATTGAACCTTTATGAATCAATCATAACTAGAATCACCTACTAAGAAAGAATGTGATTGAAATACCTTGAAATCTTGGTATAATGATGAGATTAAGAAGTAAAGCTTGAAAGTAGGGATTGTAGCCATAAATGTTAGGGTTTTGGGGGTAAAGCCAATAATATGTGATTTTGTTGTGTATTGGTTCTCTCTTATACAGTTTGACTGAATATACTAGGAGGTTCGAGTTCCTCACATAGAATAATTCTAGGTTGATTTAGTAACCTAAAATGAATCCAAGCATGTTAGATTAGAATAGCTTGAAGTTGTGATATATGATCCCTTCATGTGTTCCTTGACTTGGTAAGACTAGACCAAGATAGGATAGCTTGGGATTTAGGATTTACACTCTCCTAACTATAGCTTGTCCTAGCATTATAGAATGCATGTCAAGGATAACATGAGTTAGGTGCAGTCATGGTAGCCTAGGATTGAGGATTTCTACTCTCCTATGGGCAACTTGAATTATCATTATTGGGATGCTTTCATGGTAGCATTACTTGGTTTGGCCAAGGGCATTTCATGGTAGCTTAGGATTGAGGATCCATACTCTCCTAAGGGTAGGTTGACTTTGCATTGTACGATGCATTTCAAGGGTAGCTTGAATTAGGTTAGTCATGGTAGCTTGGGATTGAGGACTCATACTGTCCTAAGGATAACTTAGGAGTGAGAATCATACTCTCCTAAGAATAACTTGCATTTGTATTATAGTACACTTGTAAGGGTAGCATGACTTAGTTGGTCTAGACTATTTTCGTGGTAGCTCGGATCGGACACTTGTACCTTTCCTTGAGTAGCCTGCACTTGCATGTTAGCGTGTCTTCCAAGGTAGTTATCTTAGCCTAATATAGTTATGTTAGTGGGATGATAGCGGTAACCTTGAACTGAGAAATAGAGTTCATTCAAGGGTTGTGACTTGCCTAGTACTAAGTAGAGAAGTACATTATATGAATAGAGGCAAATAGTTTAGAGGGACTAGTCCATAACTAGTGAGCATTCTAGATAGTCTAAAGGGGTACTTAGTGTGGGTAGTAGTATGGGATGCTATCCATACATTAAACAAGTATGACTTGAGAATAGTTATGAAGGATTCTCTTATATGGTTTAATTTAGCTTGGGTTATTTCCATAGTTGCCTTCCGAGATATGATTGACTAAGGGTGATAGTTCTGTTGTCTACATGAAGTTAGCCAATAGTAAGACAACAGGAGGGTTAATATGACTAGTATGACTTCAAGGTTATGCTTAGTGTGAAGGTATAGGATGCCTTTCATGCATTGGACAAGTGTGCTTTGAGGTTACTTAGAAGTATGGTGCTCTTATGCTAGAATGAAGCTTAAAGATTTGACCATGTATATACACTATGATGAAGATAACCAAAAAGGGATATTTGGCTTGGGTGGTATTATGGGATGTTATTCATGCTTTGAACATGCATGCTTTGAGGTTACTTAAGAATGGTTATATTATGGTACAGATGACTATGACCCAATTATGCTAATATGATGCTTATATTGGACACTTTGCTTATTATGATTATTATATTGTCTCTTATGCTTATGGTTTATGTTTCATGAAGTAGTTCATTTGATTTGGATTATGTCTTATCTCTATATTTCTAATTTATGTTGAAATCCCTAATAATCCATGCATATACTTGTGGTTTATGTTTTATGAAGCATTTCATATGATTATGTTGAAATCCCCAAGAATCCATGACATATCTATATTTCTAATTTATGACCTTGTGATGTGGGTGAATTGACGAAAGATTATGTTTGTAGTAATTGAGTTATTTGAATCATTTTATTATCAATGTCTAATGTAGTAATTCTAGATGTGTTGATTGAATATGATATGTGATCCTTGAAGGGTGAAGTATGAGAATTATGCATGATTATGAGATTTATGTATATGCTTTAAGAACACTTTGATAGTAAAGTTATTATGATTATAATCTTGTGTGTGTTGTTGAAAGGCTATTCTCCTCTATACACCTATGTATGAATATGATATGATGTGATAGGGTTTTTCACAGGGGGACAGCGAACCTCCTGCCAAGAGGCCAAGGTTGCTTGCTAACTCTCAGCCACTTGTATGATGATTCTAAGGTTGAAATGCTATTCATACCTATTGAATCTATGAGAGATAGTATGAATTAAGTTGGATTAAGTGTCAAGACATTCTTCCATGAATATGAACTTAAGCCAAATCTTAATATGTAATCCGTGGGAATTAATTCTTCGCACTGAGTGGATATGAATATGAGATGGAAGATTTTATGCTAGGTTAGTCCAGCTTCCCAATGAAACCTTTTACACTAGTTGAGTCCGGCTTTCCCAGTGGGTTCTTTCTATCTTAGTTTAGTCCGGGTTCCCAAAGTATGTATCGCATGAGATGGAAACCTTCTACCTTAGTTATGTCCGGGTTTCTAGTAGCAATCTCCATATCCCATATACTATGTGCCCTGATAGATTATTTAGCTAGTGGATCCACCTAAGCTAACAGTATGGTTCTACCTTAGGCAAGTTGGACAGCCCCTTTTCGGTGTGGGGTAGACACCGGATTCCTTGTTAAGCTCACACAGTCTATGTCAGTTAAGGCTTATTTCCCCATTATGACAATAGTATGAACAAGAATATGAATTATGCACTATAGTTACTCAAGAGGCTATACTTAGCATGGGTGAGATTATGGGGTCTTATTCATGCATTGCACAAGTACGCTTTGAGGGTATTTATGATATGTTCCGCTTATGTTATGATGATCTATCTAATGAATATGCTTATGACTTATGCTTTTCCACTATCTTCCAAATGATTTTTTAACTTAGTAAATTGCATGCATTCAACTAAAATGTCCCTTTTAGCATGTTTTCATTGTTTTTATGCATGACTATCATACTTAGTACATTTTTGTACTAACTCAAGCTTGTCCTACATTTTCGACAAGTGTAGGGTCCGGTTCTCAAGGTGGTCATCATAGTGGCTAAAGCTTGGATTCTCTTATTCTCATAAGCTTGTTGGTGAGTCCTCATGATTCGAGGACGTACATTATCTTTGTAGTTCTTTTCTTGTATTTTCCTTTACGGATTATGTTGTATGGGTTGTGTCCCTATTTGATTCAAGTATTGTAATAGATGGCTATGTTGAGACAAGTCTAGACTTCCGCTTTCCTTTATGAAATTTTTTGACTTGAAATGCGGTTTTACTCTTTATTGTTCTATGCTTATGTTATCATATGCTAAGCGGCTTACATGGTGCCTTTCAGGGTTCGATCTGCCTTGTTACATCTAGGGGGCACCTCTGGGGCATGAAATATTTCACGTAAAAACTCACCACACAAGGAACATGAAACACAATTATTGAGCACACCCTTACAAGATCAAAAGCTTAGGTGCGAGGTTCATTGCAAGACTCACATAAAAAATCAGCTAGTCAACACAAGAATAAAAAAGATCATTCAATAGTTCAGCCTTATCAATTTCTTCTTACAACACACATATTAAATATATTTCTCATCATGAGTACTATCTAAGGCAAAAATATTCGACATAATCACTCTTTCACAACAATTTGAATCAATTCATGAAGACCATTTTTAACTCATCGACATTTCATATAGAAAGACAAAAGTGAAACTAACACTATCTAGTATAGGGTAGCACCATATGTGCGTCATACCCTACCTAAAAGAAAGATTCATTATCATCAATGCAAATAATGGAAAGAAATAGGCCTAGATTGAATGACTCACGGTCGTATGTAGAGTGATCAAAATGCTAAGAAGTCAACAAATGGTTAAAGATCACTGACAGGATCGGCGGATTGCCGAACTGGGAGAGATCAGTGACCATGCATGTAAAACTTGAGAAATCATTGACCAATTTTGTGAGTTAAAGGTTGATCGCCAAATGGAAATAGGCGAATCACTAGCTAGTTGTGTCCATCAGCGATATTGACAATACTCCCCCCCCCTTAAATTATTCAGCCAGATGGGCGAATTGAGTCGTGTTCACCCAAAACAATTAGCGGATCATCGATATAGGGGTGTACATCGCCAAAATTGACAGTACTTCCATAATGGTTGACTTACCCAAAGAGCAAATTCGTTGGGACTTCGCCTAGTGGATTCGGTGGATTGCCGACCTGGGGTATATGTCGACTATCTACTTTCCATCCTACACAAGTGAGACACATAATTGAAATACACTAAAACAATGATGACAAGCTTTTCATGCATCACCCAAGTACACAACTTCAATAACTCTCACGTCAAGACCTTCCCTAAAATAGACTTTCAATCATCTGTCATTGACTTGAATTTCACACCCTTGGCATCTTCAATTTCAATTTCTCAATTTCTATACACCCTAGTCCTATGGACCAGTCCACTTTGACTTTAGTTTACCCGGGAAAAGTTTCAATCTTGAATTGAAAAGGTGAACTAGCTCACCTACCCGAAATTCACAGTGTAGGATTTTGGTGTCATGCCAAAGTTTAACTTTCTCCTTATAGAGTGTGGAGCTCTCATAATCTTCCACCGAAATTCATCTAGTTCAAGTAGTTGGTCAACACGATTCCTTGAAGTCATCTCCTAATTTAAGTTTACCTTTCTTAATTTCCCATAAGACTGTGCTCCAACTCAATAGACATGTGACAAGCATTCCCAAACACTAATTGGTAAGGGGACATGCCGATGGGGGGACTTGAAGGTTGTTTTGTAGGCCCAAAGTTCATCATCAAGTTTGCTAGACCAATCAGTTCAGCTAAAATTTACTATTTTGGCCAATATATTCTTTATTTCCCGGTTAGCCACTTCGACCTTCCTACTCGATTGGAGATGGTATGGTCTGCTCATTTTATGTTTTACCCCATACTTTGATAAAAGCACTTCAAAATGGTGATAACAAAAATGGGAATGACCATCACTTATATTGGCTCTTTGGGTCCTAAACCTTATGAAAATATACCTTTTAAGGAACATTGTGAAACTCCTCCTCTCTTCGTTAGGCAATACCGTGACTTCTACACAATTTGACACATAGTCCACTATCAGTAGGATATAATTGTTCTCGAATTAACTAGGAAAGGGTCCCATCAAATGAACTTCGAATATATCAAACAACTCCACTTTGAGAAAGAGGAAGTTCATGCCTATTTTAAATACTCCATTACATCTAGCATTGCACACAAATCTTACAAAAGGCATAAGCAACAATGTAACACCCCGAATTGGAAACGAGGCAAAAAATAGCTTTAGGAAAAAAACTGCAAGTGTAACCCACGAGGATAAACCACTCCACGTGGTTGGACCCATTCCTCAGGGGTGGGTGTCGTGGATAGGGAACCCTAAGAATTGTCTAGGATAGTGACCCACGTTAGGACCCACAACCCGTTGATGGGTGGACGATCCGTGGCTTGGCGTTGGTAGGTCCTTACCCCAATTTTGAGGTATCTGATCTCCCAATCACGGTTGACTAGGACAGACCGCAAGTCTATCCATGGTCCGTCTGTCATAGTCTCGTGTATCAGGCTTGTCAGTTATTTTAGGGACTTAAGGGTCTTTTTCGGTTTTAATTAAATTGAAGTGGTGTCATTTTGCCTAGACCTAGATTGGCTATATAAGTATTTTTAACCCCCAAAATCCCCCAATTAAGTCGTTCTCTCAAATCATAAAAGAAAACCCAAATCCTCTCTCAAATATTATCTCTCTAGAAGGTAGAAGAACAAGAAGGATATTGAAACTAGGTAAAGATAAAGTTTTCCAATCTTCAATATTTTGTGGGCATTGTGACTAAGCTATGATGGATTTTCATCCATGGGATCCTTCCTCCCATGGATTACCCTAGAATTCCACAATTTGAAGAGGAATTCCCCCAATTCTAGTTAGCGTTTCTTCCATTGTTGTGGGTTATGATGACAGTTAATCCAATTGAGTGGATTCTAATTATTTATGATTGAATTGGTAGAATTCCATGTATTTAGGATGAAATTACACGTACCCAAGCCTATCCTATGATTTTAAGTTTGAATTGATATTTTGGGCTTGATGCCACCATAGAATCACCAACCAGGGTAGTGACCGAAAAAAATTCTAATAACACTTCAGGGAGTGATAGCATCCAAGGAAGATCTACTCCATTGAAGGACAAGGATGAAGCTTTAGAAACTCCAAGGAGGCCCATAACAAGATCTCAAACCAAGGAGTTCAATGATAAGCTCAATATGCTTCAATCGCTGATCCGAAGGTTTCTTATTGGGGAAGAAGAGCTCAAGCCCAAGGGAGAGGAATTGTCCAAATGCTACAATTATTTGGTGACCCAAATTCAAGCCCAAGATGAGGAATTTTAAGGTCCAATTTCGTGCAAATAAGGTCAAGAAGAGT
>JAJONQ010002624.1:0-23913 GCA_036250385.1 Solanum microdontum
GGGACAACCCAGCAACAAACAGACTCATTCTACTTCTCATATCCGCAACCATCTCCGGAGCATAACGGGATAGTTGGGTGAACTTCAACCCATACTCGTGAACACTCAAGAAATCCTACTTAAGGGTAATAAATTCTCGTACCTTAGCCTCTTTCAGTTCTTAGGGGAAGAAACTCCCTAAGAAGGCCTCCTCAAAACATGCCCAACTCACAGGTGGTGCATCCTCCGCTCTACCCTCTTTTCTTTGGTCAAACCAATTCCTAGCAACATTCATCAATTGATATGCATCTAGTTCAACTCGCTCGGTATCAGCAACATGTATAACCTCAAATACCTTCTTCAGTTCCTCAACATAACTCTCTGGATCCTCAGTATTGCTTGAACCCGTTAAACTTGGAGGATTCATCCTTAAGAACCCTCGGATCCTCAAAGTATTAGTCACTTCATGTCTAACTCCTCTCTGTTACCCAACTTGTTAGTCACAGCTTGGCTCAACATCTAGATAGCCTCACAGAACTTAGCATTGGTAACCTCTTCTTAGGGTTGCACTTCAGGTGCATTGGGTAGCTCTTGCTCCTCAAAATTGCGCCTAGAAGGACGACCTCTGACATCTCTTCGTGGGGGCATAATTATCTGAAACACACGCATGAACAAACTAGAAGGTTGTTTTAGAGATTAAACTCTGAAGCACGAAATGAGTGTGAAAGAAGTGAAAAAATTTCCTAAGTGTTGCAGGCTCCTAATTATAGATGTGGCGCACTTCACACCAATAACTAGGACTCTATAGAAACGGCTTCATAGACTTAATAGGAATATTGAACTCTATGCTCTGATACCAAGTTTATAACTCCCCGAGCATACACCCAGACGTGGCTGGCACTCGAGAGCCATTGCTGGCCCCAAGCGAACTCTTGGCCTGACTTACTTACTCAGCGGAAGAATCTAAGCATTATTACAATAATCAAATGCACTTACTCAATTGTTTAATAAAATAACTAAAAATGTTTAAAAGTGAACATTCAACTTGGCCAAAATGGCAACTCAAGTCTTAACATATGAAATGATAATGTAAAGACAACTGAACTACTAACTGTCTATGAAGCCTCTAAAACAAAGAGGGATGTCGGGACAAGACCCCCAATCATCCTAACAATGAAATACAGAAAGCAAAGCAAAAAGAGTCCTCCGGAATGCAAGGAGGCACACCAACTGACTCTGAGTGCTCAACTGGATCAAGGAGGCGCTAGGAGATGATCATGGTTACCTGCGTCTGCATCATAATAAGATGCAGGCCAACTGGCATCAGTACATTGAATGCATCATAATAAGATGCAGGTCAACTGGCATCAGTACATTGAATGTATTAGTATGTGAGTTTGAATGTTAAACACAACATAGGCTTGGAAAGAGTCTGAAAGGAACACTTACCTAGGCTTTACTCAACTCCTGAATAACTTAACTCAATATAAAGCAATAAAACATATGCAATAGATAGAAAGCTTGTAAAATAGTTGAAACATCTTAGTTCGTTAAAGAAAATGCAATAACAAACTCAAATTTACTCATAAAATAAAGTAATATAGTTTCTGCGGGAGATTCTATAACCGACAACCACCACTATGAGCCTAAGTGGTAATACAGCGTCTTGCCCACACTGCCAAAACTGTCATATACTTTGTCGTCATATAGAACGCTTTAACTAAGTGGATCCATTAGTCTATGCTAAAAAGCACTTAAGGAGTCATCTAAAAAGTATGATTTTTTACTAACCATGATGGCTAAATGGTTTATGGAGACTTGAGTTAATATGAACTCGCGTCCCCATATCGGTGCTCAATACTACTCCAAAAAATATAGTTAGCTCATATGTTTTAAAACAAAACTTCTTTCTTTGGTTTGAGCTAATTACTCAAAAGTTAACTTAAAAACACTCTTTGAATCGATGTTCCCTTTCTTGCTCAAATGTGAAAACATTTCTTAACTTTTGGGAATACTTATTTCCCATATGAACTTTGAAGAATGAACTTTACTCTCAACTCAACTTGAACTTTAAGTCTTAAAACAAAGTTAAAACGTTTGTGAAAGACTTTTGAAAACTTTATGAACTTCTTTTGACTTACTTCTTAACTTTTACATTTGACTCTTAACTTTTCTTGAATTGAATTATGGATTCAAGGTTCGTGATATCATGTTTATGGATACTTTCATGATGTTTAGACGTATCTTAGAATGTTGGAATCAACTAAAACACATCGGCACGTTGCTAAAGAACTAATACGAAAAGATGGGGGAAGAATAGGAAGAACTGGCGTCCCTGGCACTCTGGGAGGTACGGGGCGCCAGCCCTTGAGTTCAGAAACTGACTTGGGAACCTCTAGCTGGTGCGGACCCCCAGAGGTCAAAGTTCAGAGACCCCCATTTGGGGTTCTGAGAGGCGCAACGCCCCAAGACCCTCCCCAGGTGTTCCCCGACTTTTCTTCTCCGTTTTACATCTCTAAACCCTGTAATTTCACTTAGTTCTTTCCCCAAACACTTATAATCATTTATACCCTCAATATATAACAGATTCAACTCGAAATGACATCTAGAAACATGATTCAAATCTCAAGAAAACTACAACAACACAACCCACAAGAATTCAAACGAATTTCATCAAGAACTCAAAGGATTTACTTTCAAATCTAATAAAATTCGTTGAATTGAATCATGATTGGCACATGGGTGAACTAAACCAATGCTATGTGATCTCATATACCTCATAGGATTGACTCCTTGGCGAAATCCACAATTAAACTCGAACGTTCTTGACGATTCTTGATTTTCCTTTTCCTTTCTCCCCGTTTCTCTTTTCTCCAAGCCCTAGCGTGAACTTCAACTTTTCTAAACTGACTAAAATATGATTTTACCCCAATTAAACTCTTAAAAATGAATTAAAACAATTGGGTAACAAAAAGACTAAAATACCCTTCCGAAATCTGAATTAGACTTTCCTAATTCAAACAGCCCAACTTCCAATGGGCTTATCTCACTCATACAAACTCGGAATCGCGCAAACTCGGTAGCATTGGAAATATTATTACAAGATATTTCCTACCATATCTGGAAGTACACCTAACTTATCCTGAGCTAAGAGTTATGGCAGTTTGAAGTTGACCAAAACTCAACTTATTCTAACTAAACAAAATTTCCATATTTTCATTCTTTCCAAAAACGACTATTTCCAATAATTAACTCCTTCCTAGTTATTTCAATATGAAACATGTTACAGTAGCTCATGTATCAGTCACAGTAGGTCCAGGGATTTGTTCTTGTGTTAGTTTGTCTTCTTGGTCACTTTGGGGCCTCTTTTTTATATTTTGTAGCGTACTTAAAAATATATACTATGACCTATTTCTATATCTTATTTAGATTTCTGCTTAGTTATAGTCATTATTTTAATAAATTGTTATCTTCCACAAAAAAAAATTAGATTTTTGGCTTGCCAACTCGGGGGTTATAGTGGCCACCATTATGGGCCGATTTCGGATCGTGACAGTGTGGTATCAGAGATTTAGGTTCACCAGTCTTACCAGTATAGGAGAAAGTGCTTAGTAGAGTATCACAAATCAGTATGATTACATTAATATCCAATCTTTGGGAGTCTATATGCATTAATAGGAATAGTTCACTGTTTCTTGTTTCTTATCGTGCTTTCTTGAATTATGGAAATGTCTAAACTTGATTTGTTTCATTCTTCAACAAATGGATAGGAAAAGATCATCTGTAGGTGGGCAAGAGCCTCCTTCCTACACCTCCATGTAGAACCCCAGCTAGGGGTAGAGGTCGAGTTATAGAATGGGCAGTAGCACAAGCTAGGGAACATGAACGAGCACTGTCACAAACATCCTGAGATACTTTGATTCGTGTGGGGACATCCTAGCCTCCACATTGATTCATGACCGCACCAATGTTACAAGTTACTTTGGATAGGAACCTCAACTTCATGGAGAGTATGTCCCAGCAGGAACTTTGCCTAGTACTTCATGTGGACACCAGGTTTAGGAGAAGGCTCAAACTTCATCCCAGAAAGTAGCATGGGGTGTTCAAATTACAGTTGCACAACCTACTACCACAACTTCTCATTTAGTGGTTCTACTAGTTTCGACAAGTGATTTACCTATAGTGGTGACGCCACTTATGTTTTCTTAGGAGCACAAGATGTTGGGACAATTCATAAATTTGGGTCCTCATAGGTTCATAGGTGTTGCAGGTGCAGAAGCACACAAGTTTATAGTCAGTTTTTAGGAAGAGGTTGCATAACCTTGGTTTAGTGGAATCTCACGGGGTTGTTTACACTAATATTAAGCTAGATAGGTCAGTAAAGAAGTTGTGGATGTCTTATCTCAAGTACATACCAGCCTAGTCATCTCCAATGACTTGACTCAGTTCTTTGAGGCTTTCTTTGAGAAGTGTATACCTCTGAGCTTGAGGAAGCAGTTGAAAGATGGGTTCACATACTTGAATCATGGGTCATTGTCAGTTGTGGGCGTATGAGACATAGTTCCGCGAGTTATCCAGACATATGACTATCCTTACACCAATAAAGTCTAAGAGGGTGCACATATTTGTTAGAGAGATGGCACTTCCACTTTAGTTGGCTATAGAGTTGACGATAGCGTTGGGTTGTCCTTTTCTTTAGATAGTTAACCAATCACACACCTTTGAGGGGATCCTCATGAGGCTTATGGAGACAGCTATAAGTGGCCCCATCGTTAAGGTGGTTTTAGCGAGTCTTAGTTTTGTGGTAGAATATTTCTAAGAAGAGGTTACCCATAACAATTTAAGCCGACCAAACTAGTTCATGAAGCTTAAAGATGGTGGAACTCCGATGATGTTGATCCTTTGTATTTTTTTGGCCATTTCAGATTATTAGATTATTTAGCTAACTAATTTAGTCGACAAGCCTTAGTTTAGGTTAATTCTTGACTTGGTTGTCATTTCAGATACTTAGAATGCTCTTGGGTGGCGCAAAACTTAGTTTTATCGACATTGATTGCTTTGGTGTTTTTTGGGCCCCTTTTCAGTTAAGTTTAAACAACTTAACAACTTTTTAACTCTAACTAGTTTTGACTTAATTTCAACAACAAAATCCACCAACTAAACTACATTATTTATTTGAACTTATTTTAACAACTTTTTAACTCTAACTAGTTTTGACTTAATTCCAACAACTAAATCCATCAACTAAACTACATTATTTATTTGAACTTATTTAAACAACTAAACAACTTTTTAACTGTAACTAGTTTTGACTTGATTCCAACAACTAAATTCATCAACTAAACCACATTATTTATTTGAACTTATTTAAACAACTTAACAAATTTTTAACTCTAACTAGTTTTGACTTAATCCCAACAACTAAATCCACCAACTAAACCACATTATTTGAACTTATTTAAACAACATTAACTATTACTAGTTTTGAATTGATTCCTAAATTTAAATCTAAGTGTCAACACTAGATGGAAACAAATTGATCTTGCAAGAAAATCAATTTTGTCATCAATAGGATCAACTAGTGTTGGTACTTATGCTTAACAAACATATTATTCCTTAATTAAAGTTTAATATCAACACTAGATGGACACAATTCGATCTTGCAACAAAATCAATTTTGTCATCAATAGGATCAACTAGTGTTGATACTTATGCTTAACAAACACGTTATTCCTAAACTAAATCTTAATATCAAGACTAATTGGACACAAATCGAACTTGCAAGAAAATCAATTTTTTCATCAATAGGATCAACTAGTGTTGGTACTTATGCTTAACAAACACATTATTCCTAAATTAAAGCTTAGTATCAACACTAGATGGACACAAATCAATCATACAAGAAAATCATTTTTCTTATCATTAGGATCAATCAGTGTTGGTACTTATGCTTAATAAATATATTTCTAAATTTAAAGCTAAGTGTCAACACTAGATGCACACAAATTGATCATGCAAGAAAATCTATGTTGTCATCAATAGGATCAACTAGTGTTGGTACTTATGCTTAACAAAAACAGTATTCCTAAATTAAAGCTTAGTATCAACACTAGATGGACACAAATCAATCTTGCAAGAAAATCAATTTTTTCATCAATAGGATCAACTAGTGTTGGTACTTACACTTAACAAATATATTTCTAAGCTTAAAGCTAAGTGTCAACACTAGATGGACAAAAATCGATCTTGCAAGAAAATTAATTTTGTCATCAATAGGATCAACGAATGTTGATACTTAGGCTAAACAAACACATAATCACCTAATTTAAAGCTAAGTGTCAACCCTCGATGAACACAAATAAATTATCACAAAATTAAAGCTAAGTATCAATACTAGATGGACATAAACACATTATAGAAAACAATTGTACTTTAACTTTAGAAATTTAGAAACACCAAACCTTACCTCCTACTTTGATGAAAGAAGCAGTATAGTCTTATGTCAACTTTTTTAGATGTTGAGCTTCCTCAGTTGCCTAGTACGAAAAGAAACAATTCAAAAAAAATTCAGTGGTCATTATAATATTTCAAAAATGGCTCAGACAATTTTGTGTAAGTTTTCAAATCTAGTTAATTTACACCCCGAATCCAACCTCTTTCAAATTAAATGCTTCATTTTTTCCATGTTATTAAGCAAAATATAAAACACATAAAGAGGTTAAAGGGGTTTAATATCTACTATACATCTATAAAATTTATTTTAACCATGCATAAAGGTGTAATTTTCAGCCCCTATTCATAATCTACTATACATATATAAATTTATTTTAACCATGCATAATGGTATAATTTTTTTCCACGTTCATAATGAACACATTCCTATTTTGTTTTTTAGTTAAGGAAGAATAAAATATTATATAGTACATATGTTCATAATTATCATATTTCCTGTTTCTTTTCAAATAGCAAAAATGAAAACAATTGAACTGCCCCATTTCTTTTCAAATAAGTACTAAAAATGAATTTTTGAAAATTAAAAACTTACCTAAGTTTTCTACTACTACCATCTACAGATGTTGCCACCGTCTGTGCACTATTGTCGATGTCTGCTGGTGCGGCACTCAATCCTGGTGTTGTTGCGCCATCTGCAGATGTTATTGTTGCGCCATCTGCAGCTGTTGCCACCGTCTACTAGTTCGGCGCTGCAACCTCCTTATGTTGTTGAAGTGTGGAGATAGTGGCACTGCCGCCTCCTGCTGGTCGGAGATGGTGGCATGGCTGGCGACAATCGCAGATAGGTGGGAGAGATGAAAAAGGTTAAGGAGTGAA
This sequence comes from Solanum microdontum, assembly GCA_036250385.1. Taxonomy (NCBI): domain Eukaryota; kingdom Viridiplantae; phylum Streptophyta; class Magnoliopsida; order Solanales; family Solanaceae; genus Solanum; species Solanum microdontum. Next base: position 7,309 of record JAJONQ010002624.1, read on the forward strand.
AGATGTGACTTAGGGTTTTGTGAGAAAAGGGAAATAATTATCATTCTTTTTTAAAAGAATTATTAATTAACTGACTACGAGATGTCAGTATCTTTTAAAATAATTATCCATATTTAAAAATATTTAATAAATACCGGCATCATGAAGTCAGTATTATTTTTAAAAAATACCAATTTAAATATACTAACTACTTGAGGTTGGTATTTATTAATTTCTTTGGTAATTGTAATTGTATTACCAAATTTTAAAATATGTACAAATTTGAAGCTTAAGACATGAACATAATCCCAAGTCTCAAAGCCCATCACCTTTGCCTTGTCCAGGCTCTATGATAGAAATTCTACGACGGATAAAAATTTAGTTTATGCATTGCACTAGCCAATCTAGGATTCATGCTACTTCTACAATGAATTTCCTGAATTATTTGCTTTATAATTTCCTCTATGCTCCTCTCCTTTTGCTGAAAAATTATGTAATTCCTATCTTGCCATATGTAATAAAGAGCTGCAGCTAATGTCATTCTATACACTTCATCTTGTACTGTTTTCCTATTAGCATGCATTGTAGCCCATTCTATCTCTTCATTCCACTCTACACTGCTTCTGGTAATGGACAACCAGCGAAGTAATTTTTGCCATATCACATTTGCCACACTGCATGCAAAAAATAGGTGCTGGTGTATTGCAGGTTCTGCTTTGCACATTGAGCAAATTGAATAAATCTTTATCCCCTATTTGTCTAGCCTATATTTTGTGTACAATCTCCTTTGTATAGCCAAATATAGGATGAATGTCCATTTAGGATTGCCTTGATTATTGCATATCATTCTTCTCCATGGCACCTTGCTTAACTCACCTCTAAGTTTTGTGTATATGTACTTAATTGTGAATGTTTGCTCCTCCATAACCTCTGTTACATGTAATCTTGCTTGTGATATCCAATGCCCTGCCTGTAGGATTTTCCTCACAACCCAAGAAGCTTGTTTAGCTTGCACTTCCCATGGTCTCCTATCTTTGATGTAATAAGTATGGACCCATACAATCCATAACTTATCCTTTTTCTTAGACAGGTCCCACATATATTTGAGTATTGCTGCTTTATTCCACACATAAACATCTGTAATATTCAATCAACAACAACCTTTGGCCAACATAGTTTATCCCATGCTACAAGAGATTTCCCTTTAGTTTGTGCATCACCATTCCATAGGAATCTCCTGCTTATAGTTTCTACCTGCTGCAACACTTTCTTTGGAAGGAGAAATATTTATGCCAAGAATGCTTGAATGGATGTTAATACACTTTGTACCAACTGGAGCATCCCTGCATAAGATAAAAACTTCACTGTCCATGTGGTTATTCTTCCCAGCATCCTGTCTAGTAAAGGTTGACATTGGCTTCTTGATAGTTTTATGGAGCTTAAAGGGACTCCAAGATACCTAAAAGGTAACTTGCCTTTTGTGAATCATGTATATTGTAGTATCAGTTGACACTCCACCAAAATACACACAACTTTTGGCCTGATTTGGTATTAAACCTGAGACTTGTGAAAACTGCTGAAAACATTCATACAGGAGGACAGTTGATTGTACATCTCCTATGCTTAACAAAAAGAGATCATCAGCAAAACTGAATTGTATAATTTGTTGCTTATGGCATATCAGATGGAACTTTAATTTGTTGTTAGCCCTCAATGCCTTCAATAATCTAGTGAGATACTCCATGGCCAGAACAAACAAATATGGGGATAGAGGATTCCCTTGTATTACCTCTTTTTTTGCTTGGAATGGTCTGTTGGGACATCCATTTATCAATATAGAATAGGATACTGTGTTAACACATCTCATAATCCATGTTATAAACTATGCAGGTATCTGCAAACCAAATAGAACCTCTTCAAGGAAATATCATTCCAAAGAGTCATAGGCCTTTTGCATATCAATTTTAAACATGCATCTAGGTGAAATCCCTTTCCTTCCATACCCTTTAACTAGTTCATGAATTAGTATCACATTATAATTCAATATTCTTCCAGGTACAAAAGCAGCCTGACGAGGATCCACAAGATAACTCATTACTCCTTGTAATCTATGTGTAAGCATCTTAGATATTATCTTGTATATTGTGGTGCAGCATGAAATTGGCCTATATTCCTTGATGGAAATAGGGTGTTGTACTTTTGGAATCAGTGTTATAGAAGTTATGTTAGCAAGACCAAACATCTTATTAGTTTGAAAAAATTGTGATACTCCCTCTGTTACCTCATTTCCTATTGTTGACCATGCTTGTTTGACAAAGTGTGCATTGAAACCATCTCCTCATGGTGCTTTATTAACATCAATTTCTTTAAGTGATGTTAGAACATCCTCAGCAGTAAAAGGTTGTATGAGTGAAAGTTGTTGTGTTCTGGTGAGCATAGGGCCATCTCTCATTGTTGTTGGCTTAATGGTTGGCATGAGTGAAGTTGATTGCCCTAATAACCCCTTGTAAAATCCCACAACTTCTTTTGTAATGGCATCTAGATCCCTGATAATTGTACCATCTTCTTTGGTAAGCATTGTAATTTGATTCTGAGCTTTCCTTCCTTTCATACTAGCAAAAAAATAAGCAGTATTTGAGTTACCCAATTCGAGCCACTACATTCGAGACTTCTACTTATAAATTGACTCTTCAATCAAGCTTCATTTGATCAGTTGTGCCCTCATGTCCTTCTCTTCTTCTATCATATGTTGGGGAATAGGAGTACTTCTCATTTGATTATGTTTAGCCAAAAGTTCTCTTCTGATCTACTGAACTTTTTTTGTGACCCCTACATATTCCTTTTTGTTTAATTGTTGCATTTGTCTTCTTACAGCCTTTAAGTTTTGACACACCCCTTGCATTCCTCCATTTTGTCTCTTCCAGCTTGATTGTATTGTGATTTTAAAATTAGGATGGTTGGCTAAACAAATGTAGAATCTGAATGGCTTCTTCCTTATGTTCCTTTGTGCTTACAATTCTATACTCAGAGGGGAATGATCTGAGAATAGAGGCTCCATCACCATCACTTATACTAGTGACATTCTAATTACCCATTCATCATTAACCAATGCTCTATCTACCCTGCTGAAAACATGCCCATTAGTCCATGTATATTTCCTCCCTACTATTTGAAGATCTGATAAGTTAATATTGATCATACAATCTTTGAAGTCTTTGATTTCTGCCAGCTGTACTTGACTCCCAATAGTTCTACCCTCTGGTGCCAAGATTGAATTAAAATCACCTATAAGTAGCCATGATTCACTGATGTGTGTACTTGGTTGTTTTACCTTCTCCCATAGTGAACTCCTGGTAACTATAGTGTGCAGGCCATACACTGCTATGAATTGAAACTTAACACCACTTTATTGCATATCAACCATGCCATGTACATATTGAACTGATGTTTCCATCCTTGTAAACTTGACTATACTAGGATTCCATACAACCCAAATTCTTCCTCTAACTTCACTTGTAGCATTAGTGCACCACTCCTATCCTGGAATTATTTTATTGATAATACTCCCAGCTTTCTCTTCTCTAACTCTATGCTCGAAAATTGCTATAATAGTTACTTTATTCCTCCTAATAAACAACCTCAACTCCTTGTGTTTCACCACTTGGTTGAATCCTCTAACATTCCAAGTAACTAACATATTATATTAGGCGGTTCAGGTGGTACCTCATGACTAGCATCCTCTATGATTCCACTATGTTGCCCTGCTACATATGTACTATCCTCATTATGTGTGTTGTCTTCATGTCTAGTGTACTCAGGCTTCATTATCCCTTTCTTTGCTGCTCGACGCCTCACAGTTTGCCATTTTTCCTGATCTTGCGATTCATTTGTGGTGTTAATTTGTTGGTTACTTTCCTTATCCAGTTCCTTTCCCCCCTTTGTTGTTAGCTTCCATTCCTTTCTTTGTCCTTGACCCTGTCCTTTCTTTGGTGGTGGTGGTCCTGGTGTAACTACAGAAGAATGTACCACCTGTAAACATTTCTGGTGGAATACTAGTTTCAACTCATACCTTATTTGTTTCTCGAGGATTCTCCCCTTTGGATCCTGAATCTTGATCACAGTTGGTAGTATCCTTGTTATGTCCATTTCAAAAAGTATTCTAGCAAAGGAGATTCTACTTGTTTGTGTTGTACATTCATCTGCATATAAAGGTTTACCCAAACTACCTCTTATTTTGCTAAGCCCAACAGAATTCCAACAATTGAGAGGCAGGTTCAGAAGCTTGACCCACAAAGGAATTGTAGTGAGTAGTTCCTCCTTAAAGTTGAAATCCAGATCCCATGGCTTCATAATGACTGGTCTTCTCATCAAGTGATGAGGTCCTGAACAGAGCACTCTATGCCTTTCTTCCTCATTTGCAAACCTTACTACAAAATACCCATCAGCATGATATAGTACCACTGGTTTACTAGAAAAATTACCTTGACTCAAGATGAATCTCTCCATAGCTCCTATTGATGGTGTTGTACCCACCACATAAACGACCACTGAAAGTTTCCATTTGACATAATTCTCAGCTAAATCCTCAGCCAGTATTTCCACTACCTTTTCTCCGTCTACGATTATTGGAGCTATGTAAGTTAGATTCATACCTGTAGCAGCCATACGATTCGTAGTAAATAGGTTTGCCCATGGTTTCTCTGGTGTTTTTTCAGGCATAGTCAACTTGATTGCAGATCTGTCCATTGTTACTGTTCCATTCATTTCTTGTAGGGATTGATTACTGATGCCTCCAGTTCCTTTGTGTTGCGGTAGTTCCGGCCATTGTTCCTCCCTAGCAGTTTCCCTTTTGCTCTTTCTTGACTTCACCTCTGATATAGTGGTTATTCCTTCTGGTATGGATGGAGCTGGTTCATACATCTGCTTTGTTGACTGCATTGATTTACTAGTATTGCTAGTGTTAATACCATGAAGTATTTCTTCCTCGCAGTTCCTTTGAGCTGCTCTGCGTGGTCGTCCCCTCCCCATTTCCGACGAGGTGCAAGTTAGTGCACGCTAACGTGTACCAGAGCTCAAAGAGTATTTATTAATTTATTTTAATATAAAAAGACCTCTTGAGGTCGATTAATTTATTAATTAAAATTACACACACACACACACACATATATATATATATACAAGCTTTGTCGACACGTTCGTTGATTACCAATTTCAAAAATATATGTTATAGTAGATAGTGTTGCTTATTTAAGCGAAGATTTGAATAATAAGCTTAGCAAAAAATAACATTGCAGATTATTTTGTAAATGTTCAATGTGGTCGGTCATATATATCTTTTATTCATGCAAACTTATGAAGATGGCAATGAAAAAATTTATTAGTTAAATGCAATAATGTATATATTTATTTCAATTTGATGATGTTCAATCATGTAATCAGTCTTATCTCACAAATATTACCTTATAGACAATATTTGTTTTGTATTTTTCTTGTCATCTAACCAAATGTGGTTTGCATGTGTATTCTACGTTAAATTGTTTAGATGTCATATGAACATGTGAAGAGAACAACTACATTTTACATATTCACATATTTTCACATTTGTTGTGAGTTTTAAAAAAAATGAACTCGGATCATTTTAAAATAATATATTTTGAAGTTAGAAGATCTCGTTGTCACAACCCAGACCGCCATGATTGGCACCCACACTAACCCTCCGGTGGCAGAACCATAACTACAAACTAACTAACAACTTAAAGTTATGGAAGTAGGTTTAAATAACTAAATAAGGAAGTTCCCATAAACTTAACAGAAGATCTAACAACTAAACTAAACAAATGCAGAAGAAATTACCTAGAACTTGAAAGTCATTGTACCAAAAATCTACTACCGACAAGTCTAAGAACAAGGGGTACAACACCGAAACTAAACAAACACCTTGAACAAATAGTTTGAGTCCGAAAAGAGTGGACTTAAACAAGAAAGATCCATGGCAGCCCGAAAGAACTAGCTTACCCTTGAATTCGGTCATGCTCAATAGTCACCTAGCTGAGGCCTATCAATAGCCGCCTAAAAATGCCCTTTTCTCAACAAAGAACAAGCAAGTGCAGTATCAGGATACAACCACAGTGTACTGGTAAAATCACACGGCTATCCCAATAAGTGAAGCACATGCAAGTAACCACAACATTATTAAATAGGCATATACCGAGCATATACAATATTAGTCATCTTTTCAGGATCAATGAAGCATCCCACATTCTCAATAATACACATCAATTATTAATATAGAGTAACATACAGTCTTCCAATATCAATCACCATTAGATATGAACGTAATCATCACAAGTAGATACACAACACAATTCAATGGTCCTCTCATGGAACCCACACCCAAATAGTTATCATACCGGAACGTGGTACCCAATCCAATAATTATGCCAGAACGTGGCAACTGATCCAATATTTATGCCGAAACGTGGCAATTGATCCAATGTTGATGACGGAACGTGGCAACCGATCCAATGTTTATGCGGGAAAATGGCAACCGATCCAATCAACAAACCACAATCACAATCACAATGTATATTCTCACAATCATACAACAAGAGGTGATTCATAGCATCCAATTATTCAATTATCCTCATTTACGATTAGGGTGATCTATATTGTAATATTCACATACATACATGCATTATAATGAGCAATTACAAACATATATCACACCAACATCAAATCACAATCATCACCTACTTCGAAACAAGCTTGAAACCCTAAGAAACTTGATCATTCCCTTTTCAGATTCGTTCTGCTTGTTCTTGGGATACAAACAATCATAATAACACGGGAATCAATAAACAATAACTAATTACCTGAAATTACTAACAATTCTATGAACCCAAGATCAAACCCATGATCCCAAGTATCCAAATTAGGGTTGTTTCCACCATAGATTCTAGAACAAAACCCTCCCCCATCAATATGTACCCATTAGATTACGTTCTACGGATCGAAAACGGATTTGGGGAGTTAAAATCTTACCTTTAGCCTTAAGAATGGTGAAAAACTATCAAGAATCGCCTGGGGTTCGTTCCTTAGCTCTAAAAATTGAAAAGTGCAGAATAAAGTCATTTTGGGGTTTATTTATGACCTTAAGTAGCGTCTGGCCCGCCACAGCGGCTCTCACCCCGCTACAGCGGTCTCGCTAGAGAGACCAAAACCACCGCCAAAGCGGCTTGCACGAAATAGTGAGCTATTTTAATAATTTCAATACCCCCATTTCACAACACACCTTTAACTAACGATGCTTAGAGAATACCGTTCACACTAAGATCGATTTCGGGAGTTCTACTCACTTGCATTCAATTCCGTAAAGTGGTACGAATTCCTTAACGACTTATCTAACTACTAATGTAATCAAAATCATAAATAAGTCACGTGATTCCTACCAAATTTCCCTACACCTTAATGACTCTGATTTCATCCAAATCTGGACTAGGTTGGGAAATTCCAAGTTACTACGAAAAAGTTTTATGGTCCCAATTCTTTCCCCATTGGCTTTTCTATAACGACGGGAATAGGTCATTATAATAGATACCAATTTACCCATCACTCATCCCCGAGTGACAAACTAGGAGAAAAGGGCTAAAGCAAGAATAGAGTAGTATCTAAATCGTCGAATAACTTAGGATACTTGTCCCGCATGTCTTTACTGAATCTTATTACCCCCTAAGGGTTTCACATCTCCAACCTCACACCAACCTATTGAATACCTACACATCCTTCCATACAATGCCTTAATGAAGTCATCTCAATACTTGAGTGATAAATATCGTTGTATGCAACTTAACTAACAACAAAGCAATTCCCAACAACCACCAAAGTCGATCGTACACACGTCTGCAACATGTTATCAAGGACCTTGACACAATCATCTGGACGAATCATTTAGTACTTAAGCATGATAAAATTCCAAATCAATACTCGTTACAATTAGAAGTGAACCTGAACCAACCAACACACACTCATAATACCCAACAATCATAGTTTTTATCAACATCTCTATCTCCCAACATAAATTTCCATGAGCTTAAGTTACAAAAATTTCAATCTTTAGACATCAGATACTCCTTGAGGGATATGTCCAAACATACAAACCATCCAACAACACTATTGAAATGCTAGATTTAGCAATTGTAGATTACCTCTTAAGAACAGTAGAATTGGACCCAATGATCCCCACATTCAACCACACACAATCAATACATGACCTCGACGACTAGATGAATGTTAAGATTGTCGAACAACCATAGATACGCATTGTAGCTCATTTTAAATTCCATTTGAGTGGTGTCCCACCATCTCTCAAAACATTCCATGCAACCACGTTAGTCACCAAATATTACGAAGCTACAACCTTATATACTCGCAACTCATAATTACAATACCAAATTCACTTAACCACAATCTTATTATGTAGTTGCATCTCATCACAAACTGTTATTACCATTATGCTTAGTCAGCCCTGACGATCACCACAAAGTCACCTTTTCATCAACACGACACCTCAAACTCAGGTATACTCATCAAATTGAAAGGACTAAGCCAATTTTTTATACGCACCTTCTTACCAAAATCTCCAATTTCCTTCACCCTAGTATACTCAATGGAACTTCCTTTATCCATAAGCTTGTCATTTCTGTATCAATATGCTCCTTTATGGCTTAAGATAAGATCACCAGTCCTCATACTACCATCCTTCTTCTTAACAAACAAGACAGGAAACCCCATGGGGAAACACTAGGACGGATGAAACCTTTATCATGAAGCTCTTGGTTTTTGAGCCTTAGGGTCTCTTAATTCAGCTGGAGCCATACGATACAGAGGGATGGAAATGGGGCGAGTGCCAGTTTCCAAGTCAATGCAGAAATCTATATCTCTATTCGAAGGCATACCAGGCAAATCCATAGGAAACACTTCCTTACACTCAGACACCATAGGAACAGACTCAATAGAGGAAGACTCAACCTCAACATCCCAAACATGAGCCAAACAACCTTGCCCTACCAGTTTCCTAGCCCGAATGGATGATATGATCTTAGCTAGCTTAGGCTTGTACACCCCTTCCCACTCTAATCTTTCCCTACCAGGGATCTCTAGAGTTACCAACTTAGTATTACAATTAAGCACGGTATAACAGAGGGACAACCAAGTCATACCTAAGATTATATCAAGTCAGTCATATCCAGCATAACCAAATCAACCCAAATCTAAAAATCTATAACTACAACAGGACAACACAATACACATGGGTGACTCTGACTGACTCTTCAACAACGATAGAAACATGGATGAGGGAATCAAGTATATCACAAACCACATCAAATCCCAAGGGATTTGAACTGACACATACTAATAAGTAGAACCCAGATCAAACAAAACAATAGCCATCCCGGCTCAAACAAGAATAGTAGTTGTGACCACTGCATCTAACACCTCAACCTCGGTGTTGCCCGGGAAAACATGAAACTAAGCCCTTTCATCTTGAAGGGTAACCTCCTTGCCTGGCTGCACTACTCCTCTACCCGCATTACCATTTCCCCGGCCTCTATGGCCTCACTGATTTCCACCTCATATGCCTAGGTTCTCCACAATTATAACATATTTTATAACTTATATTCGACTGCTGAATACTGATTTAGGTCGTAGGGGTTAGTTCGGGTACAATTTGGAGTCATAATTGGGACTAGCGGAAAACAAGGGAGACACGGCTGAGGTTCTGTCTCGCCCTGTCCCGCTCTGGCAGGAGATATCCCACACTGGCAGTCTCGTCGTGGCAGGGAAAATCCTGCCCTAGTGGCCCTAACAGAAACAGAACCCCTGCCAACAATTTCTGGGATTCCTCTCTTTTCTATATTTTTCTTAGATTCCCCGGCTATAACTGGGCATTTAAGAAAATCCATTTAGCTAGGACAATCATTGTCTACCCCCAAGTCAACCCAACGAAGTACGCACTTTAGAATCCTTTTACATCATTTCAATAATACCACACACATATCCCTAAAATACACCCAGATTATCACACGGTTATCAGTTGGTCACAACGCATGTCCAGATTTCTCGCTTATGAACCACATCGTAGTTTATCTAGACCCTTTCACCTAATCTCGTGATGACCTTTTTTTCACAACAAGTTTCATGACACTCAAGCAGTTACAACTTGCAGACAAGTCAAAATTCTTTAATTAGTTCATTCCATAGACGACCATTATTGATCATCTCTGCCTTATATGTACCCTAAGGCCAGATATCAATTGGAACCTTCTCAGTTCCAATTAACATTGCTTGTGTACGTTCAGTCAGGACTATGGCGTTCACTTCATTGAGATACTAGTTGGAATTGGGAGATTCCAATTAGACTCAACTCATACCACAAGCGACAATAGTAGCTAGCGATCCCACAAAATTGCTAATTTCAATCATAGAACTTGGTCGAACTCAATTCTTAACCATCTAAACTTTAACAGATGGTAACCAGACCTTAGATCAATCTTTGAGAAAGACGATGCACCTTGCAATTGGTCAAAAAGATCATCTATCCGAGGTAATGGATACTTGTTCTGAATAGTAACCCTAATAAATTGTCAGTAGTCTATACACATCGTCTCTTGCTAGTGATAGTGTTACCACTTTTGTTGCTCTAGTTCGGACCTTAGAGTGAAGGAGGAATGATACCAATTTGTATCATCTAGATACCAATTGGATTCGATTCATAGCACGAAGGAGTAGAAAGAAGTGAGTTTTTCCTAAAGTCCTATAGCCTCTCAAAGAAAAGTACGGACATCATCGTACCATTCTGCAAGACTCTACTGACTCATTTTGGTATAATGAGATCAACAAACCTAGGGCTCTGATACCAACTTTGTAACGATCCAGACCGTCATGGTTGGCACCCACACTAACTCTTTGGTGGAGAACCATAACTAACTAACTAACGATTTAAAGTTACGAAAGCAGGTTTAAATAACTAAACAAGGAAGTTCCCATAAACTTCAACAAAAGATCTAACAACTAAACTAAATATAGAGCTGTCAAAATGGGTTGGCCCAATCTAACCCCAATGGGCTACAGAGTTAAATGGGTTGGACGGGCTGGCCCTTTTAATTAAAGGGCCTATAAAATAGCAGTCGAACCCAACCCTAAGTAGGCCACGGGTTGGGACGGGTTGGCCCTTTAACAAAAAAACTGACAACATTTTCCTCTTAGAAAGAATACGAACGTTGATGTCCGATGAACACGACATCAATACATACATAAATTTATTCATGAATTACACATACTTCAGTGAATATTTACAAAACAAATACATAATAGCCAAGATTCATCCGAGCAAAAAACATTACACGATCACTATTTTCGTAAACAAGACAATAAAGGAGAAGTAAAAAAATTTGGCATAAAAACATAAGTAAAAGAGGTCAAAGATTCATAGTTATAATGGAGTAATGGACTTGGGCTAATAACAAAATTTAGTGTCCTAATGACCCTAAAATGTAAAAGAAATGTAAAAAATATAGTATTTATTTTATATTGATATTTTAAAAATATTTATTAACAAAATCTTAACAAGTAAAACACTACTTAAAATATATATAATAAATATTTTTAAAATTCATAGCCTACGAGCTGGCCCCTGAGGTTTGCGGGTTGGGCCTATGAAGCTAGCGGACCAAATGAGCTTGGGCTAAAAAGCCTCATTCCTAAATGGGCTGAAAAACTAAGCCAAACCCCATTTAATTCAAGGTTTAGGTTGGGTCGGCCTAGCGGGCCAAGCCCATTTTGATAGCTCTAACTAAATAAATGCGGAAGAAATAACCTAGAACGTGAAAGTCATTGAACTAAAACTCTAGTAACGACAAGTCTAAGAACAAGGGGTACAACACCGAAACTAAACAAACACCTTAAACAAATAGTCTTAGTCCGAAAAGAGTGGACTTAAACAAGAAAGATCAATGGCAGCCAGAAAGAACTGGCTCACCCTTGAATTTGGTCACGCTCAATAGTCACCTAGCTAAGGTCTATCAATAGCCGCCTGAAGATTCTCTGTACTCAACAAAGAACAAGCAAGTGCAGTATCAGTAAACAACCATATTGTACTGGTAGGATCATGATGATATCCCAATAAGTGAAACACATGCAAGTAACCACAACATTATAAAATAGGCATATACTGAACATATACAATATTAGTCATTTTTTCAGGATCAATGAAGTATTCCACATTCTCAATAATACACAATAGTTATCAATTTAGAGCAACATACATTCTTCCAATATCAATCACCATTAGATATGAACGTAATCATCACAAGTAGATACACAACACAATTCACTGGTCTTCTCACGGAAACCAATTCAATAGTCCTCTCGTGGAACCCACACCCAAACTGTTAGCATAGCGGAACGTGGTACCTGATCCAATGTTTATGCTGAAATGTGGCAACCGATCCAATGTTTATGGCAGAACATGGCAACCGATCCAATGTTTATGCCAAAACGTGGCAACCGATCCAATGTTTATGTCAGAACGTGCCAACCGATCCAATCAACAAACCACAATCACGATCACAATGTATAGTCTCACAATCATACAACAAAAGGTGATTCATGCCGTACAATTATTCAATTATCCTCATTTACGATTAGGGTGATCAATAATGCAACATTCACATACATACATGCATTATAATAAGCAATTACAAACATATATCACACCAACATCAAATCACAACCATCACCTACCTCAAAACAAGCTTGAAACCCTAAGAAACTTGATCCTTCCCTTTTCAGATTCATTCCGCTTGTTCTTGGGCTACAAACAATCATAATAACACGGGAATCAATAAACAATCACTAATTACCTGAATTGCTAACAATTCTATGAACCCTAGATCAAACTCATGATCTCAAGTATCCAAATTAGGGGTGTTTCCACCATAGATTCAAGATCAAAACTCTCCCCCATTGATATTTACCCATTGGGTGACGCTCTACGGATCAAAAAACAGATTCGGGGAGTTAAAATCTTACCTTTAGCCTCAATAATGATGGAAAACTGTCAAGAATCACCTGGGGTTCGTTTCATAGCTGTAAAAACCAAAAAGTGCAGAATAAAGTTGTTTTGGGGTTTATTTATGATCTTAAGTCGCATATGGCCCTCCACAGCGGCCCTCACTCCGCTACAGCGCCCCCGCCAGAGCGACCAAAACCACCGCCAAAACGGCTTGCACGAAACAGTGAGCTATTTTAATAATTTCAATACCCCTATTTCACAACACACCTTTAACCATCGATACTCAAAAAATAACATTCACACGAAGATCGATTTTGAGAGTTCTACTCACCCGAATTCAATTCCGTAAAGTCGTACGGATTCCTTAACAATTTATCTAACTACTCATGTAATAAAAATCATAAATAAGTCACCCAATTTCTACCAGATTTTTGTACACCTTAATGACTACTATTTTGTCCAAATCTGGACTAGGTTGGGAAATTCTAAGTTACTACAAAAAAGTTTTCTGGCCCCAATTCTTTCCCCATTGGCTTTTCTATAACGAAGGGAATAGGTCCTTACACTCGTTAACTTGATAATACGTTTGTGACATAAATAATACTTAAATTTAAATACAAGTACCTACCCAAATATAAATATATATTTGCATTAATGAAAATATTTATCTCATAAAATTAGCTGTTAAAAATAATTAAAATTAAACTAATACAAACTTTAACTTGCATTATTACAAGTCATGTGAACTTATCTTTGTCTAAAATATTGTAATATTATGAAATAGTAAATAAGTAAAACAAAAGGGCAATGTTTATATAGTAAACCTATTTTGAAGCAAACTTCCTGAGAGTCTAAATCACATAAGTAGCATTGATAAAGTTTAGACATTTACTTTTCTAATTTGCACCTTTTTGTTTGTATCAGATATTCACTCTCTTTGCTGGTGTTCTTGTTGCTGGATCGGGTCACTTTTGGGCCCGGTCATTGCTTGTAAATCCTCTTATCTTTTTAGGAATTTATGGGTCTTGCCCCATTTTGATTTAGAAAATAAAATGAAATAAAGCCATTTTTGTCTTGAGCATCAAAAACAAATCGTGACACTTCTCTAAATTTTGGAAAAAGATATTCAGAAGCATATATTTACATCACAAGAGAAATTGTTAAAAAAATCAAATTAATTTAGACTACATCATGTTAACTTCATATATTGGAACATTACATACGAATGCGTATATTAAGCAAAAAAATAATTAATATATCATCAAATTATATTATTTTCCTCAAATACTCGAGGTTATGGAATATACTGTCTTGGGATAGAACGACTTACTTCATTAGAATAGTTGTACCTCATATTCTGCTAAACTTCAAACTCACTCAACGACAATAAATTACACAAAAAAAAAATTAAAATGCAAGAAGAAGAAGAGTAGAAGATTGGAAAAAAATTGTGGTTGGAAAATGAGAGGAAGTCCCTCTATTTATAGTCAACAAAGGGTAGTACGAACAAATGTGTTTTGTGTCTTATTTGAAAAATAATGACCTTTTCGACAAGTCAGAGCATTTTGGAAAAGTCACAACTTATTGAAAAAGTCAAAACTTTTTGGAAAAGTCACAACTTATTCAAAAAGTCACAACTCATCGAAAAATTACAACCCTTTGAAAAAAGTCACAACTTATCGGAAAAGTCACAACCCATCGAAAAAAGTAACAACCTAAGTTAGAGATATTATTATAATTTAACATTAAAGTTAGGAGTTCATGTTTTTAAGGTAACTAATTTTTTAACACATGCGTTGCACGTGATTATCAATTTCAAAAATATATATTATAGTAAATTGTATTGCTTATTTAAGTGAAGATTTAAATAATAAGGTTAGTCAAAAATATTATTGTAGATTCTTTTGTGAATTTTCAATGTCGATCGTCATATATATCTCTTATTCACGCACACCTATGAAGATGGTCAATGAAAAATTTTATTAGTTAAATGCAATTATGTATATATTTATTTCAGTTTGATGAAGTTCAATCATGTAATTAGTCTTATCTCACTAATATTACCTTATAGACAATATTTGTTTTGTATTTTTCTTGTCATCTAACCAGATGTGCTTTGCATGTGTATTCTATGTTAAATTGTTTAGATGTCATATGAACATATGAAGAGAACAACTACATTTTATATATTCACATATTTTCACATTTGTTGTGAGTTTTTTTTAAGAAAAAAAAAACTCGGTACATTAAAATAATATATTTTAAAGTTAGAAGATCTCGTTAACTTGATTATACATTTCTGACATATATAATACTTTAATTTAAATACAACTACCTACCCAAATATAAATATATATTTACATTAATGAAAATATTTATTTCATAAAATTAGCTATTAAAAAATAATAAAAATTAAACTAATACAAACTTCAACTGGCATTATTACCAGCCATATGAACTTTTCTTCATCTAAAATACTGAAATATTAAGAAATAGTAAATAAGTAAAACAAAAGGTAAATGTTTATATAGTAAGAACTATTTTGTAGTAGACTTCCCGAAATTCTAAATCACATAAGTAACATTGATAAATAAATTCATTCTTTTGACTTGAGCATCAACAAAAAAATCGTGACAATTCTCTAAATGTTGGAAAAAGATATTGAGAAGCATATATCTACATCACAAGAGAAATTGTTAACAAAAACAAATGAATTTAGACTACATCATGTTAACTTCATATATTGGAACATTACATAATAATGTTTATATTAAGAAACAAAATAATTATTATATCATCAAATTATATTATTTTCCTCAAGTAATTGAGGTTATGAAATATACCCTCTTAGGATAGAACGACTTACTTCATCAGAATAGTGGTACCTCATATTCTGCTAAACTTTGAACTCACTCAACGACAATAAATTACACAAAAAAATTGAAAATTCAAGAAGAAGAAGAGTAGAAGATGAGAAAAAAAAATTGTTGGAAAATGAGAGGAAGTCCCTCTATTTATAGTCAACAAAGGACAGTACGAACAAATGTTTTTTGTGTCTTATTTGAAAAATCATGACCTTTCTGAGAAGTCACAACTCTTTGAAAAAGTCACAACTTATTGAAAAAGTAACAACTCTTTGGAAAAGTCACAACTTATTGAAAAAGTCACAACTAATCGAAAAATCACAACCCTTTGAAAAAGTCACAACCTAAGTTAGGGATATTATAGTAATTTAACATTCAAGTTATGAGTTCCTGCTTTTAAGGTAATATATATATATATATATATATACACACACACACCATCCAATTATATAAATTTATCAATATCAAATTTAATATATAAATCTCCTTAAATTGGTCGTCCGTATTTCTTTAATTAATAATGTATTTCATATATGAACCACTAATATATAAGACTTGATTTGTTAAACTACTCGAGGAGTATATAATCAACGTATTTCATACTCCGATGAATTATCCTTTACATGTCATTGTCTACGATATGATCACTACACTTGACATCCATTCAAGATTGAACATAATAATATTGAT
>JAJONQ010002625.1:0-21334 GCA_036250385.1 Solanum microdontum
AACCTACGCTTTGATCCATTCACTCTCTCGAGCTGAATGTATGGAAAAGGGTTTAGGATTCACTCTCTCAAGTTGAACCCATGACAACCCAATACCCACAAACTATCAATCAATAATCTTAGTCTTCAAACCTCTCTCTCAAGCAAGCAAAAAACACAAGGGTAGAACTGCATTTGCAACTACGATTCTTAAATTAAACAATAATTACTGATTGAACTCACTTCTAAATAGCATTTAACTAACAATTAGCAATACCTATAAACTAAATCAGTCCATAATCACACCCCAAAAATTGGAGTTTTAGCTTGACATCATAAAAAGATAAAAATCGTTACCAAATTGAGTTTCCATCAACTAGGTAAGATTGATTTCATCTTTACAAAGGTCTAAATCGAAGAATCTCAAAGACCCACTATCAATTTCTCAAAAGTGAAAAACTTCAATTCTTCAAAGTGAAGGAAAACTTGTCTCAACGTTCAAAACTAAGAAGATTATGAACTCGGGTACTCTAATTGATTAAAATATTCAAAAGATAATAAACTAAATGTTCAAAAGTGTATTTATAGTCGCCAAAAATGTGCTGCGAAGAGCCACTCGGCGCATAAAGTTGGGCTCGGCGATCCGCCTTTTGGTCAAATCCATCACCCTTCTGCCTTGGCCTTCAGCATCCTCAAGGTCTGTAGCTTTGGGCTGTCCAACACTGCATCACGAAACCACTTGGTGATCCATCGACTGCTCCTTTCTCTCGCTAACTTGGTTCTTTTCTTCAGAGCTTGGCACACTAGAACTTTAAGCGGTTAAATAGCCATTTGGTGACTCACCAAGTTAACTTGGCAATCACTAGGCTTGCATTTCTTTGTTCTTTCTGCTCGCTTTTTTCCTTTTTGTAAATTAGTGTCCTTGCTTTGTTCCTCAATCCATATACCTGGAAATAAAGGGTTTTACATAAGTTATTGGCACAAAATAAGCATTTGTGGACAACTAATCATTGTAAATAAATCCCTAAATTAGTCCAAATTTCGGACTCATCAATATTTTCATATACTTTGTAGGATTTAGAAATTGTTGCAAAAGCATACTATGCCATGATGAGTGCAAAGTAAGATGGTTTTCTCTTTCTTTAAAATAAATTGACGAATGTTACTTATGAATTGTGATAATGTGTGACACACTTGTTTTCTTAACTTAGTTTAAAGTAGTTATTTTAAATGCATAGTTGATTTTAAATAAATATTTGCAATTAGAAATAAAATTATTACAACTCAATAACAACAGTAATATAACTAAAATAATGAAAGAATAGAACAATCTAGATCACTTGTTCTTCTTTCTTCTCTCCTTTGAAATTGTTGTGAGTGAACTTTGCTTAGACACTTGTTTCTGCGATTTTCAATAGCTGAGGTCTATGCAATTGATTCCTTTATATTCCAAATATGCAACCTTTTCAATTTAAAACTCCCTTTTGATGATGAAAAATAAAGAAAGTATAACTATGCAAGTGTATCCATCTACTCACCCCATTCACCATATAGCTTATTTGAGAAACAGGTTTAAACCTACTTAGTTATTTAATAGTTTGAAACAAATATATCTACTACTATTTGTGTGACATAATTCAAACGTCTAACATAAGTAAGGATGAATACTTTTTCAGTTATTGTAGAGATGGGTATTATATCTACCAATTCAATCAAATAAATCTATAAAAATGAAAATTATTTCTGGAATGATCATTCAGATCTTACTTTAGTACTTGTAAAACTTTTACTGTGTGGATCTTAGAGAAATATACTCAACAAAGGCATTTGCATATGTGTTAAGCTTAATTTCTAGTGAACTACAATGTGGTCTCTAGTAATAAACAATTGTACTATCAAGAACTCTAAGGTATGGTCGTAATTTATTTTTAGATTTAATTTGTGTTATGTATAAATATATATGTGGTATTTTTTGTAGCTTTAATATGCGTATGTATAAATATATATGTGGTATTTTTTAATTAGTTTTAATATTTGTCATATCTTTTTTAGTTTTTTCCATCAAAATTTATCTGATTAGTTTCACGCCTGAACGACTGTGTAAGATTGGCCATGGTCTCGCCTAATGTACCAGTGTGCCAAGCCCTGAAGGAAAAAATCAAGTCGGCAATAGAAAAGAGCAATCGGCGAGTCGTTGAACGATTCCGCGATGCGGTACTATATCACCTAAAGTTACAGAGTTTGAAGTTGCTGAAGGCCAAAGTAAAAAGGCGATGGAACTGACAAAAGTGCGGATCGCCAAGTTGATCGACGATCCCGACTTATTGTGTCGAATGGTCCTTCGCAACACATTTTTGGCGACTATAAATACATTTTAAAATTGTTAGTTTAGGGAGAAGTATTTAATCAAATTTTTATCTAGTTTTCATTATTGTTCAGTTTGCAAGTGAGAGAGCTGAGAACTGAGTTTTGAGACAATATTTCCTTAGCTTTGAAGATTTGAAGATTTCCATTTCTGAGAAATTGGAAGTGGGTGTTGAAGATTCTTCATCTTAGACCTTTGTAAAGATGAAATTATTCGTACCCACTTAATGGAAACACAATTTGGTAACGATTTCTATCTTTTTATGATGTCTAGCTAAAACCCTAATTCTTGGGGTCTGATTATGGGTTGATTTAGCTGCTACGTTATCTTAATTGAAGGTGTAAATGTTGTTTAAAAGTGATTTCATTCAGTAATTGTGGCTTAATATAAAGGGTTGTAGTTGCAAATGCAACTCTACTTTCATGTTTATGGCTTGCTCAAGAGAGATCTTTTTAAATCAAGATTACTGATTTGATGGTCTGTGGGTATTCGGTTGTCATCGGTTTAGCTCAAGAGAGTGAATCCTAAACCCTTTTCCACACATTCAGCTCGAGAGAGTGAATGGACTAAAGCGTAGGTTGTTTTTAATTGCTGCTTATTGGTGCTCGACAGAAACTAATTTGATTCGAGGTGAATTGTTCGAGAGATTTTATCCCCACTAAAGTCTAGCTTATTCATTAATTAATAGATTTTCACTATTGATTACAATAACTCATTTGTCTACCTTTGCCCATAATCCAATCACATCCCAAGAATCCGTCTCTATACTTGTTATTTTCGTGTTATTTGTTGTTGTAGTTGATAATTGAAACCAACCCCCTGTTATTTGACACTTGTGTCACCCCAAACTTGAATCATACTTTTATTCGTAAATGTTTCTACCTATAATTGACTTTAACATATTTATGTTTTTTTATTGGTTCTCAAATACGTACCACTCCTTGTAGGATTCAACCCCAACTCACTTAGTTGGGTTATATTACAAACTAATGATCGTTGGCACTTAGTATTGGATGAAGTGTCTTGATACGTTAAATCAAAATGGCGCCGCTGCCAGGGAGTGTTGTTACTTTAGAATTTTTGGTTAAGTTGGATTTTGTTCTTGTTAATTATAGTTGAACTCAATTTTTAGTTTTGATTTGCGTATTGTTAGTTAGAGAAGCATAAAGAAGCATGTCTTGCAGCAATGGTGACCAAATGGACCTCTCCCCTTTGAGAATGATGAATCTTAGGGATAACATCCTAAGTTTCAGACAAATGGAGGGTGAGTCAATCTATGAGTTGTGGTTGAGATTTAAGTCACTATTGTTGCAGTGCCCAACTCATGGAATCTCAGATAACATGCTACTGGACTACTTCTATAAAGGTCTTGGTCCGGAAAATAGAGGAGTGGCAGACCAAATGTCTCCGGGAGGTCTCTCACAGCTACCCTATGCAATAGGAGCCTAGCTCGTTGATTACCCTGCCAAGACCAACAAGGAGACTGAGAAGGACAAAATTTTGTCCACACTTTTGACTCAGCTGGATCTAGTGGCCAAAAAGATCATGGAATTGGAAGCACCAGATAAAAATAAAGACTGGTATACTCCCCCTCATGAGCGTATAAAGCCCAAGGTGTACGAGGGTGGACAAATAGAAGAGATACTCTCACTCATTCTTCACAAAGTTGAAGAACACGACAAAGTGTTGAATGAGATAAAAGATAATGTTTAACTACTGAATCAGATGACTACTTCCCATTCCATATCTGTCCAGCTGCTAGAGAACCAAATGGGTCATGCGTTGTCTCGTCTTTACCCCAAGAATCAAGATTGAGTGGGAAAGTCATGCCACGACGTTAACTAAGGTGCTTCTTGGGAGGCAACCCAAGTGTTTATCACATTATTTTTGTTTTAGACATAATGGTATGTTGATTATGGAGGTTGAAATGCAGAAAGTGTTAGAAAGGAAAAGATTGTCAAGCTAAAGGTTCAGTCGGTGCATCGCCGAAGAGATCGGTGACCTCGACTTGGACCGCCATTGGACTCAAAATAATTTTAAATTAGAGTCTGTAAAACTCGGCGAGCCCAGTAGCAACTTGGCGAGTCAACGAATGTGATCTAGTCTTCCATTTGGACTCCCACATTAACTGGAGGTCCTGTAAACTCTGTGAGGTAAATTCCCACTCTGTGTGTTGCCGAGTGGGTCGGCGAGCACGACTAATATCGTTGAATGGCCGAGAACTGAATGTTTTTGAAAGGCCAAAGGTTTAAACTTTGAAACTCTTTCACTTTCCCTCACTTCTAATCTTCCCAAAATCACACCCTCACTTTAGTTCCCTATATATTTTCATTTTTATCACATTTAAGTCATTGATTGTGTGTTCAGAGTGGATTACTTTGCCACCTAGCATTTCAATCTTGTTTAATCGGCATATAAAGTTGGTTTTCCGAATCCCGAGTTTATTTTTAGCGATTTTGAACTCATTTGCAATGATCTTATCTTATTGACGTGTGCTAGGTCTGTCTGATCTTAATTGTGTATGTGTGTGCCTGTTTTAATTTGATAATTTTGCCTGTAATGCCTTTATTGTTGAATTCCCATAATTTTGTGTCTTAAAATTGGTTAGAAATTATGGGGTTGTGCTTGCATGTTGTTGGGTCTAGTCGGGTGAAGCCTAACTATCCCGTGTTTGTGTGAAATGACGTAATTTTCCCAATGATAGAGTGGGTACGTCATTCTTAAAGGCAAAAAGTCATCAAATGGCCAAATTCGGCAAAACCTGGAGAAGTCTGAGTATCACGGGGTAATAGGTGTATTGGGTCTAAGCTTAATTTGATGAGTGCATGCTTCGATTTTGGTTTTAGGGGTTGTGGGGTTGAATTCGAGAAGTTGGGTTGAAAGTAGGCACGTTGGGTTGTTTAGCGAGCTGGGTCGAGCTCGCCGAACCACTCGGCGGTTCACCAAAGTTCCTCATCTCGCCTCTAATTTCATGCTATACTTGGAGTTTGATTCTGTAACTTTTGACGAGAAGTTTGAGGTCGCCGAAGGCACTCGGCGATTCGCCGAAAGTCTTCTTGATCACCCTTTGTCTACACCACTAAACCCTTTTACTCATTGAACGTTGAATGTTGTCGGTGATTCGCTGAAAGGCCTTCCCATCACTGACATGCTAAATTTTTTTGAGAATGTTGAGCCAATCCTTTTGGCGAGCCCGATCTAGCTCGCCAAAGTGATTTGGCGACTCACCGACCGGTTCGGCGAGTCTGTCTGCAACTGCTATTTTTCTATGCTTTCGATTGAATTATTTCTCATTATTTCTGATGTTTTTGTAGACATGGCTAGACCATAAGTTGCTGGAAGTAACATGTCACCTCGAAAAAAGGCTAAGGGGATTACACTCAATGATGATACAGCTGCATGCAGGGGCAAGGCCACCAAACTTCCCACAACTGGTGGGAAAGGCAAAGGAAAAGAGAAGGCAACTGCATCACCAGAGGTTAGCTCCGATAGTTATGAGATCTATTCCACTCACCTCACCACTTTTGAGAGTGATAGTGGGCACCAGGAGCCTCAAACTGTAGCTTCTGATGATGATGAGTTGATCGCAGCATTGAGGGTAGAGCTGCAGTCCAAAAGGATGAACGATCCATCTAGGATCAGAAATCTTCAGCCAACCACCACTTCTTATCCAGTTCCAGCATAGGTAGTGGTCCTAGCACCACTAGTACAGGGTCCTCCCCCCAAGTCTATGAACAGATTAAAGACAGAGGAGTTAAGGTTAATCATTGAGGAAAGTCTACGGATGGGGTCATTCATAGGTACCTAGAGATTATAAGCTGTCTGAAGTCTCATAAATTCCAGCTCTTCACCAAGCCCCATGGCCCGTACATTCCTACTTGGGTCCGAGAGTTCTACAGTGCTTACAGTACATTGATACCACAAGAGAAGAAGCCGACAGCTAAATTCAAGCCCGTTGACTACGTGGTTGTCAGGGGTAACAGGGTGCTGTGTGATTTTACTGCCATTAATGTAGTATTAGAATGTACTATGCGACTTGAGGATGACTATCTTCACAAGATCAGGAAAACGACTCTGGAGAACATGAAGAAGTAGTTAGCTCCGTTGATATTAGGTGGCACTCCCAAATGGATTAATTTTGGGGCAGCTATTGAAAAGAAGGACCTCAACATGGCAGCAAGGTATTGGTTTGGCTTCATCAGTAGCACGATCATGCCCTCCCAAAATGAGTCTATTCTTCGCCACGCCAAAGCAGCCTGTTTGGGCTGCCTCATTAAGGGGTCGAGGCTAAACTTGTGGATTATCATCGCAAATGAAATGCTCATGTGGGCCAAGCAGCGCCAAACTTCCCTCCCCTTTCTGGCAGTGATCACCGAGCTACGCAGATGGGCTCGGGTTCCTAGAGATGCAAAGAAGGATGTGGAAGTGATTCCCACATCCTCTACCGATATTCGAAGGATCGAGGTGGAGTATCTAAAGGATCAAGTAGAGAAGAAGAAGAAGGCACCCCCGGTGGACTCTTCCCCGATTGTTGACACAAACTTACTACATGCAGAGGCATCTTTTCCTAATCCGGTCCCTGGGCCTTCAAGTACTTCTAGTGTTGTTCCTTCTGACACTCCAGGCTCTTCTGGTGCTGCACTACCTCCTAGACTTGCTACAGTTGTTGTCTCCCAGATCCCGCTCACCCAGGTTTCATTACTCCGGATGGGGCATCTTGCCAACTCTGTCGATCGTCATGCTGCTAGACCTGAAGCCTCCAATCTGGGCATAATTCAGACTGCCATAGGTGATGCTATGACACCATTGAGCGCTACCATTGACTCCCTTGCGGTTAGAATAATGGTGTGCGATCGAGGCCAAGGGGCCACCGAGGAGGTGACGGCTTTAAAGGCCGCTATTACTGCATTGAGAAGTGATGTGGATCAACTAAAGTCTACTGACATGTTCATGATTTTCGAGATGATGGAGATCCTAGATGTACCAGATATGCCTCCAAGTACCACCGGAGATGAGGTTAGAGTTGAGAAGGCAGGTGATCCCGAGTCTGCGGCTGAGATGAATGAGAAGATGCTTGAGGTTGCTGAGGAGGTTTCTTACGAGGGCCTTACAGAGACTGAGGAGGCCGTTATCGATACAGTTGTGCTAACCTTTTTAGCGGATAAACCTTTGGCTGACCCTAGTACAACTACTATTCCTGCTGAGGTGACTATGGGCAATAATGCCCAAGTTTAGAGTGACGCATCGGGCTCTGATGCCCCGACAGATGGAGCGACTGTTTAGATAGGACCCTTTTTTACCTCCCTCTCTCTCTTACTTTATTTTGACTTTTGGATATTATTTTGATTCCATTTGAAGACAAATGCTTTTATTTGTGGTGGGGTGAGGCCCACCTTTTGTGACCTTTTGTGATGATTGTTTTGTGTATATATTTGGGGTTTTGAGCTATAAATTGTGTTAATACTGCATTTTGTGGATGATTGAACTTGTGGCTCCTTGTTTTTAATTGTAAATGATTTTTGGACCCTTTCAAAAAAATTAGGCCACCTCTTTTGTGTGTGAATGTGGATGTTCTCTTGCTAATTTGAGTATCGGTTTTGATCAATACTGATAACTTGAATAGTGCTCATAATTGAACAAAAATGAATGTGCGGCTACGATGAGGCCAAATGAAGTTACATAGGCAATATGTTAACTCTTTGTATCTCGTTGTGACGTATCAAATTAAGTCTCTTGTGATGAACATTGCACACTAGCGAAAGTGTGGAGTCTTGTTTAACATTTGGTGTCAATGCCCTGTGTGATGAGCGTACCGTGAACCATGTGTGATGACACTTAGAATTTCCCCCGTTGGTCCTGTTTACTAAGTGATGCAATCTCTTTATATGATCTTAGGCAACTTTGAAGAGTGTGAAACAATTTGACATTAGACCTCTTTTTTGTGGCCTACCTTGTGAGTGTGTGAACCCCGCTTGAACACCCTTTGAGCCTTAACCTTTTCTTGTAAGAAACTTCATGAAATGGTGACCTTTCTTGATTCATTACCCATAATACTCAGGATTTGTGGTTTGTGTGAATAGCCAACTAAGGCCAAAAGCCTAAGTTGGGGGTGTGGTGAAAAGAGAAGGTGAATCAAGAAGTGCAAGAAAGTCCCCATTGACCCATGGTTTGAGAAAAATGGAACCCCTCCATATAAAAAAAAAGAGAAGAGAGAAAAATAAGAAAATAATGAAAAAGTTGTGGAATAAAGTTGTGAAAATGCAAGAAGAAATGGGGTTTCAAACAGTCCATGGAAAGTGAATAATGGGATGACTTGTGAGCACGAATGAAATGATGAAGAAAAGGAAAGGAAGTATTGTTTACACCACATTTCATAAGGATTACAACCATTGAGCCTAAATGACCATACCCTTGCACTTCGCTCGGTTACAATCATTGAAAAGACCTTTTTGATCTTGAGTGAGCTGAAACAATTGTTGATTGGAAAATAAGGATAAACCTATGGGTGAAATCATGCATTGTGTTCATCTTTGTGAGTGTGAGCATTGCATTTGATTTCAGAGCTTTATATTGTAAATCATTGTGTGTGAATATGGAATCATTCTTTGTGTGAGGGCATTTGAGTACCATTGTTTAGCTTGAACTTGAATTTGAAGCAAGTATTGTGAACTTAAGAATCTTTGATAATGCGGAGTCACAACTTGAATCTTTGAGTGCACAATTGATCCTTGCATGAGTAAGTTGTCTTTTTGTGTGCATTCATGATTGAGTCTTGTGCAGCACTGTTTGAGATTTCCTTTT
Organism: Solanum microdontum; assembly: GCA_036250385.1. Taxonomy (NCBI): domain Eukaryota; kingdom Viridiplantae; phylum Streptophyta; class Magnoliopsida; order Solanales; family Solanaceae; genus Solanum; species Solanum microdontum. The sequence goes on from JAJONQ010002625.1 coordinate 9,145, forward strand.
TGAACTGCTGAACTTCAGTTTACTTGTGGACAAGCTAAAGATTAAGTTGGGGGTGTTGATGAGTCCACGATTTGGACTCATTTAGGGCTTTATTTTAGTAGATTTAGTGTCCTCAAATGCATATTGTATGCCAATAACTGATGTAAATCCTTGATTTTCAGGTATTTGGATTGAGGAACAAAGCATGGACACTAATGAGCAAAAAGGAACAAGGTAGCTGAAAGAATGAAGAAAAGAAGGCCTGAGGATCGCCTAAACTATTGGGCGAGTCGTCGAATGGCCATGGTCTCGCCTAATGTTCCAGTGTGCCAAGCTCTGAAGGAGAAAATCAAGTCGGCCATAGAAAAAAGAAGTCGGCGAGTTGCCGAACGGTTCCGCGATACAGTGCTATATCACCCAAAGTTACAGAGCTTGAAGTTGCTGAAGGCCAAAGCAAAAAGTCCATGGAACTGACCAAAGGGTAGATCACCGAGTGGATCGGTGATCCCGACTTATTACGTCAAATGGTCTTTCGCAGCACATTTTTGGCGACTATAAATACATTTTTAAATTCTTAGTTTAGGGAGAAGTCTTTAATCAAATTTTTATCTAGTTTTCATTATTGTTCAGTTTTCAAGTTAGAGAGTTGAGAACTCAGTTTTGAGATAATATTTCCTTAAATTTGAAGATTTGAAGATTTTTATTTCTGAGAAATTGGAAGTGGGTGTTGAATATTCTTCATCTTAGACGTTTGTAAAGACGAAATTAATCGTACTAGTTGATGGAAACACAATTTAGTAACGATTTCTATCTTTTTATGATGTCTAGCTAAAACCCCAGTTCTTGGGGTGTGATTATGGGTTGATTTAGCTACTGGGTATTGTTAATTGATAGTAAATGTTGTTTAAAAGTGATTTCATTCAATAAATGTGGCTTAATCTAAAGGGTTGTAGTTTCAAATGCAACTCTACCTTTGTGTTTTTGGCTTGCTCGAGAAAGAGGTTTTAAAACCAAAATTACCGATTTGATGGTCTGTGGGTATTGGGTTGTCATGGGTTCAGCTCGACAGAGTAAATCCTAAACCCTTTTTCACACATTCAGCTCGAGAGAGTGAATGGACTAAAGCATAGATTGTTCTTAATTGCTGCTTACTGGTGAACGAGAGAAACCAATTTGATTTGGGGTATATAGTTCGAGAGAAAGTTTATCCCCACTAAAGTCTAGCTTATTCACTGATTTATAGCTTTTCACTATTGATTACAATCACCCATTTGTCTACCTTAGCCCATAATCAACTCACATCCCAAGAACCCGTCTCTATACTTTTTATTTTCATGTTATTTGCTATTGTAGTTGATAATTGAAACCAACCCCCTGTTATTTGACAATTGTGTCACCGCAAACTTGAATCATGCTTTTATTCGTAAATGTTTTTACCTATGATTGACTTGAACATATTTATGTTTTTCTATTGATTCTCAAATATGTACCACTTCCTGTGGGATTCGACCACAACTCACTTAGTTGGGTTATATTACTGACAAACGATCGTTGGCACTTAGTATTGGATGAAGTGTCCTGATACATTAAATCAATATGTCCTTTCTCTTTTTATTACTTTGCCTCGTTGGCCAAGATTCATCGATCCCGGTAATTTACTTCTGCCTATCTTTCTTGATGGGAATAAAAATAGGTTAGCTCAGATTCGTACGAAGATGACAACACAAGATTTTTTACCTACCAGACAGTAAGTGAATCATTTTTGAAATAAAGCTAGTATACATGAAGAAAATACACATTTCTTCAATAAGTTACATTTTTATGTCAACTTTATGGTAGGTTTTTTCACACTTATACTAAATTACTAACACATTTTTCTTTGACAATACTGTTATAGGACAGTTTTGGCAGCGTGGGCGAGACGATGTATCATCACATAGCTCATAGTGATGGTTGTCTTATAAAGAATCTCCCAAACAAAGTTTATTTTTGTATTCTTATATACAACTGAGATATTATTGTAATTTCCAATACTTTGAGATGTTATCTACTGTTTTAATTGCTTTATATAAACTGCATCTTTATTGTTGTTTATTTTTGCATTGAGTTTAGTATCCATGAGTTGAGTAAAGCTGAGGTAAGTGTTTCTTTCAAATTCTAGTTCAAGATTATGTGTTGTTTAGTTTTCTCCTCACATGCTCCTACATTCAATGTACTGACGCTTTCAGTTTGCATCGTTTTATGATTAAGATACAGGTAACCAAGATTAGCATCCAACGCTTTGTTGATCCAGTTGAGAATTTCAGAGTCATTTGGTGAGCCTCCTTACTTTACGGAGGATCACTTTTTATATTGATTTATCATTTCAGTTGTTAGAATGATCAGGGTCTTGTCCCGACACCCCTCGTAGTATTAGAGGCTTCATAGATAGATAGTTATAGTCATTAGTCTTTTCATTTTCATTTCGTTTATGTTGAGACTTGAGTTGCCTTACTGGTCAACTGAATTTTCTTTACAACATTCTAGTTATTTCATGAATTTATCTTTGTTGAGTAAACTTGTCACGCCCCGAGGCTACCACAAGGACGTAAACACGGGACCTAGGATCATGAGTGACCCCAAGTTAACCCTGTGTTGGCATATCATAAGCATACTTAAAAGAAATATTGTGCGGAAGCATAAGACATGATGTAAACTAAATGATGGGGAATACTATATCTGAATACATAACTAATACTGAAATATCACTCAAAAACTAAAGCTGATTCTATCTATGTCTGAAATAAGCCTTTAACCACTAGAGATACTGGGTTATGCCCCCCACTAACTCAAGCAAATACTTAAAACTGAAAGGAACAGACTAAATATCGAAACATGTCTATTTTCCTAGAAATATGAGGACTCACCACTGAAGTTGTTGAAATGGGGATCGGGAGCCGATCTTTGCATGATCTGGATGCTGAGTAACTGAACATAAGTCACGAGAAGATGTAGCGCATAGTATATGCCAGTACTTGAGAGAAACAAAGCATGCAGGATATGATATAACTAAAAACATATAACTGAACAAAGCATACTGAACAATGATATAATCTGAACATGATGAACATACTGAAGAGATACTGAATATGAACTAAACTAAATGCAATGACCAAGTACATAACATGCTGAAACTAGATACTGAAATATAACTAGGAACCTGGTCAATGCACTAGAATCTTATTGTGGGAACAACTAATAACCGACATAAAACCACATGATCTTAATGTGGAGTCTGATGTATACGCCACATCGAGATGACCCAATTTACCTTTCCAAGGGTATAAAAGCATGACTGGCGTGATCACTAAATATAGTGCCCACAGAAGGGACTTACAAACCTACGGGGGCATGTAGTTCTGGGACTATGAGGGTGACTGACCCTAGTCCAACTCGGTACTTAGACTACTCCCAACTGAATAAATGTACAATACAACATAACTAAAATATATTGGATAACTCAATATTCTGACATGCTAACTGAAAATGAAACATTAAATACTGGTAATGCAACATTTGAAAAATGAGGCATGTATATCTGCTTTTCTATCCTAGTTAGTGTAATTCATGGACTAAACGAATCTACAAAACTAGGGTTCTGAATCTCATGCAAGGAACTAAGCAACAACGTTAAAACAACATTCAAATCTGATTAGGAATATTCTAAGAACTAATTCACAACAATTTCTAATATTTAAGAAACCCTAGGTCTAGATACATGAAGGGAATCAAGAATCTGACTGAATTCTAGGGACCTAATGGATGAAAGGAACCCACTAGTGAAATCTCACATACTTGGTGACGAATTCCACGAAGAAATCTTTAAATTTCTGGGCTGAAACTGACAAGAACTTGTTGCATTCTTGGAAGGGTTTGGGTCACCTCGTTTCTCCTCTCTTTGTTCTAAGTTTAAGAACTTTGGAAAATGAATTGACTTGGATAAGTTATAATTAAGTTACTAGGCTAAAACTGACCAAACCACATAGTTTAGGGGTTAAACAATGTAGTTTAGTGGTCCAATGCATAAGGAAAAAAGACCAAACGACCCCTGACTTAAAAGTTGTCGAGGGTCACCGATGGACCAGACCGAAAGACCATGGATGGAATGACCATCCGTTCTGTTCGACCATCGTTCGGTGTCAGGAGGTTGCTGCTGAGGGTCATGATTCACGCACATTGACAGCTGACCGTGGTCCCACCTACGGTTCGTAGGTCCTGGCCGTGGGTCATGCCTTGGCTGGACTTTCTGGGGTTATGGGGAGGTGGTTGTAGGTGGCCCACCACAGACCCCACCTACAGTTCGTGGGTCACCCTACGGTCCGTAGGTTTACCCGTCGGTGGCACCTACAACTTCTGAAATTTCTGCATTTCGGTAGTTCTAGCATACAGAGTGTTACAAAAGTCTTCCATGGAGTAGTAAGTCTGGCCAAGGATTCACTTGGGGATAGCAGTGGTTCATGAGTGCCAGTCCCGCCAAGGGTGTAGGCTTGGGGTGTTACAAACTTGGTACCAGAGCACAGAGTTCAAGAGTCCTAGGGAGTCTATGAAGCCGTGTCTGTAGAATCCTAGTTATTGGTGTGAAGCATGCCAGATCTATACTAGGAGGCTGCAACATTTAGGAACTATCTTACTTCTTTCATACTCATTTAGTGTGATAGACTTTATCTTTACAAAAGTTTCTTTCTAACTCGTGCTTGCGCGTATCTTTCAGATCATGCCTCCACGAAGAGTTGTCTAAGGTCATCCCGCTAGGAGGAATGTTGAGGAACAAGGGGAACCTAATGCACCAGAAGTACAACCCCATGTAGAGGTCACCAATGCTAAATTTCGGGAAGCTATCTGAATGCTGAGTCAAGTTGTTACCAACCAAGTTGGGAAACAAAGAGGGGTTCGATATGATGTTGATGATACGTCTGGGATCCATGAGTTCCTAAGGATGAATTCTCCAAGCATCACTTGTTCAAGTGTCACTGAGGATCTGGAAAACGTTGTTGAGGAGCTTCAGATGGTTTTTGACATTATGCATGTTGTTGATGCTGAGAGAGTGGAACTAGCTGCATACCAATTGAAGGGTGTCTCTAGAATCTGGTTTGATCAATGGAAGAAAAATAGAGCTGAGGGTGCAGCACTTGTGAGTTGGGCTATGTTTTCGGAGACCCTCGTAGGGTGTTTCTTTCTCCGAGAACTCAGAGAAGCAAAGTTATGAGAATTCCTTACTCTTAAGCAAAAATCGATGAGCGTGAACAAGTACAACCTTAAGTTCATCCAACTTTCCCGTTATGCTCTTAAGATGGTTTGTGACATAAGGAACAGGATGAGTTTATTCATTGCTAGGTTGTCTCGTTTGTCAAGCAAGGAGGGCACGACAACTATGTTGATAGGAGATATGGACATAGCAAGGCTGATGATCCATGTGTAACAGGTTGATGAGGATAAGCTGAGAGATAGAGAAGAGTTTTGAAACAAGAATCCTAAGACATTAGGTAATGAGTCCAGGCAGCTGAAGAGTAATGTCAACCGGTCATCCTTCCAACATAAGCAAAAGGGACCTACTCCATCATCTGCTAATGCACCTGCACTATGGAACAAAGGTAAGTTCCATAATCAGAATTTATAAAATTTCGGATCTAGACCTGCTCAGTCCCAAGGTAGTGTAGCACAAGGAGGAAATTGGAATCTTACATGTGCTAAGTGTGGTAGTAACCACCTAGGAACATGTCATGATGGCTCCACTGGTTGCTTCAAGTGTGGTCAAGAGGGTCACTTGATGAAAGAGTGCCCTAAGAACCGGTAGGGCAGTGGAAATAGGGGTGATAGAGCCCAATCTTTTTCAGTTGCTCCACCAGACAGAGTTGCACCTAGAGGAGCTACATTAGGGACTGGCGGGAGGAGTAAACCGTCTATATGCTATCACTAGTCGCCAAGAGCAAGAGAATTCTCCAGATGTTGTCAATGATATGATCAAAGTCTTTACTTTTGATGTTTATGCTTTGCTATATCCAGGAGCGAGTCTATATTTTGTGACTCCTTATGTTGCTACGAATTTTAATATCCTTCTTGAGCAACTTCTTGCACCCTTTAGTGTTCCTACACCTATTGGTGAGTCTATTCTAGCTGAAAGAGTCTATCATTATTGTACCATTTCCATCAATCACAAGAACACCATTGTTGATTTAGTCGAGTTAGACATGGTAGATTTTGATATCATTCTAGGTATGGAATAGCTTCATGCATGTTATGCCTCAATCGATTGTAGAATTCGAGTTGTTATGTTCCAATTTCCTAATGAGCCAGTTATTGAGTGCAGGAGTAGTTCAACAATGCTTAAGGGTCATTTTATTTCATACCTTAAGGGGATAAATTTAGTTTCCAAGGGTTGTGTCTATCACTTAGTCCGAGTTAATGACTCTAGTGTTGAGACACCTCTTATTCAGTTAGTTTCAGTTGTTAGTGAGTTTCCAGAGGTCTTTCCAAAGGTCTTTCCAAAAGATCTTCCTAAAGTCCCTCCTGAAAGAGAAATAGACTTCGCTATAGATATTCTTCCCGATACTCATCCTATCTCTATTCTACCATATAGAATGGCTCCTACAGAGCTGAAAGAGTTAAAAGAGCAGTTGAAAGATCTTCTTAAAAAGGGTTTATTCGAACAAGTATCTCCCCTTGAGGCGCTCCGGTCTTATTTGTGAGAAAGAAAGATGGTTCTCTTAGAATGTGTATAGATTACCAACAATTGAACAAGGTTACTATCAAGAATAAATATCCCTCTTCCTAGAATTGATGATCTATTCGATCAGTTTCAGGGTGCCACTTGTTTTTCTAAGATAGACCTCAGATCTTGCTATCATCAGTTCAGAGTAAAATAAAGTGATATCCCTAAGACAACTTTTAGGACCCGCTATAGTCATTATGAGTTCCTAGTTATGTCTTTTGGTTTGACCAATTCTTCTGAGACATTCATGGACCTTATGAACAGAGTATTCAAACCTTATTTAGATATGTTTGTTATCGAATTCATTGATGACATTCTGATCTATTCAAGGAATAAGGAAGATCATGCTAGTCATCTCAAAATAGTCCTTCAAACTCTAAAGGATAAGGAGTTATATGCTAAGTATTCTAAGTGTAAATTTTGGCATGAGTCTGTGGCATTCTTAGGACATATTGTTTCCAGTGATGGAATTAAAGTTGATAGTCAAAACATAGAGGTTGTGCAAAACTAGCCTAGACCCACGTCTCCAACTGACATTAGAAGTTCCTTGGTATTGGCTGGCTATTATAGATGGTTCGTCAAGGGGTTCTCATCTATTTCATCTCCTTTGACCAGGTTTACTCAGAAAACAACTAAGTTTTAATGATCTGAAGCTTGTGAGAAAAGCTTTAAGGAATTGACAAAGTGGTTGACTACTGCCCCAGTGTTGACCTTACCAGAAGGTACGTAAGGTTTTTTGGTATATTGTGATGCATCAAGAGTCGGTTTGGGTTATGTGTTAATGCAAAATCATAAGGTTATAACTTATTCGTCAAGACAACTTAAGGTTCATGAGAAGAATTACCCAACCCATGATCTAGAGTTGGTTGTCATAGTATTTGCTTTGAAAATATGGCGTCACTATCTTTATGGTATTCATGTGGATGTGTTCACCGATCACAAGATCCTTCAGTATGTCTCAGACAGAGAGGGTGGTTAGAGTTACTCAAGGATTATGACATGAGTATTCTCTATCACCCATGTAAGGCTAATGTTGTTGCTGATGCCTTGATCAAATTGTCTATGGGTAGTACCACCCATTTTGAGAAAGAAACGAAAGAGTTAGCTAAAGATGTGCACAAACTTGCGCGATTGGGAGTTCGTTTAATGGATTCCAATGAAGTATGAGTGGTGGTGATGAATGGGGCTGAATCGTCACTAGTGTCTGAAGTAAAAGAGAAACAAGACCAAGATCCTATTTTTCTTGAATTGAAGGAAAATGTTCATAAGAAAATAGTGATGGAGTTTGAACAAGGGGGAGAGGGTGTATTAAGGTATCAAGGTAGATTGTGTGTGCCAAGGGTGGATGAACTTCAAGAGTGGATCATGGTGGAAGCTCATAGCTCTAGATATTCTATCCATCTGGGTTCCACAAAGATGTATCGTGATTTGAGAGAGGTTTATTGGCGGAGTAGTATGAACAAGGGCATTGCAGAGTTTGTTGCTAAGTTTTTGAATTGCCAACAAGTTAAGGTAGAGCACTAGAGTCCCGGTGGTATGGCTCAGAATATTGAGATTCCGGAATGGAAGTGGGAGATGATCAATATGCACTCTATTACTGGTTTGTCGCGGTCTCGCAGGCAGTATGATTCCATTTGGGTGATTGTAGATCGAATGACTAAATCACCACCTTTTTAGCCGATAATGACTACCCATTCAGCAGAGAATTATGCCAAGTTATATATTCAAGAGGTAGTTAGACTTCATGGATTTCCGGTGTCCATTATTTTGGATAGAGGTGCACAATTTTTGAAGTCATTCCAGAAAGGTTTAGGTTCAAAGGTGAACTTGAGTACTGCTTTTTCATCCTCAGACAGATGGTCAAGTAGAGCGCACCATTCATATTTTAGAAGATATGTTGAGGGTTTGTGTGATTGATTTCAAGGGTAATTGGGATGATCACCTACCACTCATAAAGTTTGCTTATAACAATAGTTACCACTTTACCATCCAAATGGCCCCGTATGGGGCTCTTTATGGAAGAAGAGGCAGATCTCCTATTGGATGGTTTGAGGTTGGTGAAGCTGGGTTGATAGGACCAGATTTAGTTCATCAAGCTTTGGAGAAAGTGAAGGTTATTCAAGAGAGATTGAAAACAACGCAGAGTCGTCAGAAATCCTATACAGATGTTAAGAGAAGAGACTTAGAGTTTGCAGTAGATGATTGAGTTTATTTGTAGGTTTCACCCATGAAGGGTGTTATAGATTTGGTAAGAAGGGGAAGCTTAGTCCCCGATATATTGGTCCTTACAGAATATCCAAGAGGATCGGTAACGTAGCTTATGAGTTGGAGCTACCGCATGAGTTAACAGCGGTCCATCAATTATTTCACATTTCTATGTTGAAGAAGTGTACGGGTGATTCTTCACTTATCATATATACCTACTGAAGATATTGGTATTAAGGATAGCTTATATTATGAGCAGATTCCCATGCAGATTCTAGATCGTCAGGTTCGCAAGTTGAGAACCAAGGAAGTAGCATCCGTCAAGGTTCTGTGGAGAAATCAGTTTGTCAACTTCAAACAACCAGAACTTTTAGTAAATGATGAGTTAGGTGGGCTATAAGGTATCAAATGAAAGGTCTTTGAATTATCTTTCCAACGCCACTGAGTTTGCTAATTTTCGAGCTCATATGAGCGAGTTATTCCCATTTTAAGTCGGACTGTCCGGATAAGGAAAGTCACTCAGATTTAATAGGGGTATTTTGGTCTTTTCCTTACCCAATTAAGTTATTTCGTTTTTAGTAATTAATTAGGGGTCTAAACTTATTTGGTTCAGTTTACACATTTCAAATTAACGCTAGGGATTTTAGAAAAGAGTTCAAGAAGAGAAAAGAGGAGAAAGGTAAAGATTAATCGAGTTCTTGAGGATTTCGTTGGGGATTTATTCAAGGAGTCAATCCTAAAAGGTATGTCAGTTCACATAGCATTGGGTTCATTCACCCACATGCCAATCATGTTAATTTTAGCGTTAAATTTGTTCTAAAAAGTTGAAGGTTTTATGTTCTTGAATTGTGTTCTTGAAATTGACTTTTGTTCTTGAGTTTGGATGAGATTGATGAGTTCTTAAGGAAATCATGTCGATTTTAGAGTAGTGTTGAGTACATTCTTCTGTACATGTATTGGATATCTGAATCTAAAGGGAAATTGAGAAGAAGAATCAAATTTAGGCGAATTGGAGTTAGAAAATGAAGAAGGAAAAATTTGGGCTGAATTTGGCAAGCAAGTCCGCGTCGTGGACTTGCTCCCCCAGTGCACCAAATCCCTCACAGCGTCGTGGAGAGATTGCGGACCCCACTGTCTCAAATATTATTTCACGACCAAATAATAAAATGCATCTCTGTATCGTGGACTTGCTCCCAGACAATGTTTTCTTGAATGTTTCCCATGATTAACTATCTAAAAACACTCCTAATCATCAAGATATCCATCCTATCACAAATCATAACCTTGAATTCATAATTCAAATTCAAGGTAGAGTTAAAAGTCAGGTCTTGAGAGTTCTTCGAGTCATTGTAAGAAGTCTTTTGCAGATATTTTAAACTTGTTTTAAGACTTAAGCTTTTAGTTTGACAAAGAGTAGAGCCGAGTTAATTTTCTTTAAAATGTTATACGGGGACTAAGTATACTCAAAGAGTAAATGTTTTCACATTTAAGATGAGAGGAAACATCAATTTCTAAAAGAGTTTTCATGAGTAGTTTTGAGTTCCACCTCTTTTAAGAGATAAGTTTTTTATTAATAATCTCAAACCAAAGAGAAAGAGTTATGTTTTCAAACAAATGAGCTGAGTATATTTTGGGAGTACTATTGAGAACCGATATGGGACGATTTCATAATAACTTAAGTCTCCATAAACCATGTAGCCAATGTGGTTAGAAAGGGTCATACTTTTTGGATGATTCTTATATGCTTTTTAGCATAAACTAGTGGATCCACTTAGTTGAGGCATTCTATATCCCGACAAGTTATAGGAAAGTTCTAGCAGCGTGGGCGACACGTTGTATCATCACATAGCTCATAGTGATGGTTGTCGGTTAGAAAATCTCCCAAATAAAGTTTATTTTTGTATTCTTATATACGAATGAGATATTATTGTAATTTCCAATACTTTGAGATGTTATCTTCTATTTTAAATGCTTTATATAAACCGCATCTTTATTATTGTTTATTTCTGCATTGAGTTTAGTATCCATGTGTTGAGTAAAGCTGAGGTAAGTGTTTCTTTCAGATACCAGTTCTAGCTTATGTGTTGTTTAGTTTTCCCCTCACATGCTCGTATAGTCAATGTACTAAAGCCTTTCAGCCTGCATCATTTTATGATGCAGATACAGGTAACCATGATCAGCATCCAGTGTTTCGTTGATCTAGTTGAGCATTTCAGAGTGATTTGGTGAGGCTCCTTGCTTTCCGGAGGATCCCTTTTTATATTGCTTGATCATTTCAGTTGTTAGGATGATCAGGCGTCTTATCCCGACATCCCTCATAGTATTAGAGGCTACATACACAAATAGTTATAGTTCATTAGTCTTTTCATTTTAACTCTGTTTATGTGAAGACTTGAGTTACCGTATTGGCCAGTTGAATGTTTCTTTACAACATTCTAGTTATTTCATGAATATATCTTTGTTGAGTAACGTCTTCCACTGAGTAGTAAGTTAGGCCAAGGGTTCGCTTAGGGATAATAATAGTTCTCGACTGGCAGTCCCGCCCAGGGTGTAGGCTCAGGGCGTGACACTATGAAGCCTCTACTATTAAAGAAAGATGTTGAGAAAAGACCCGCGACATCTCGAAACTACTAACTAGAAGGTAAATGTGAAGCCCTCCAGAATACAATGAGGTTCACCAAAAGCTAGTGGGAGTGTAGAGTCGTCTCAACGAAGCACCTGTTGATAATCCTGAACAATTATATCTGCATCATAAAATGGTGTAGGCTGAATGACATCAATACATTGAATGTACAAGTATGTAATATAGCTGAAGCAAAAAAATTAAATGAAAGGACTGCACTAGATAAAATATACTCAAGCTGAATTTAAAGTAATAAATGAGTTAAATCATTTAAAGCTTTACAAAATACTTACTCATCTCTAAACTCAACATAGTAAGTGATATATTAAAAGTACATTTTATCTCAATTGAGAGATTCTTTAATCGAAAACCATCACTATGAGCTACGTGATAATACAATGTCTTGTCCACACGGCCAGAATTGTCCTATACCATGTTGAAGTATAGAACCTCTCAACTAAGTTGATCCACTAAGCAATAAAGATTCATCTAAAAAGTATGATCTTGTACCCATTTTAGCAAGACATTGTTATAAGGGCTGTGAATTATCTATACTCTTCCTCATAATAATGCTCAATACTACTCCCAATAATATATATATATATATATATATATATATATATATATATATTCAT
>JAJONQ010002626.1:0-23894 GCA_036250385.1 Solanum microdontum
TCACTTCATTAGGCTACTAGACTACACGTTAGGCTCTAGCTTAGGTCATTAGATTTTCAGGGTGTTACATTATCTCCCCCTTCGGATAATTCATCCCCGAATGATGACCAAGACACCAAACTAAGTTAAAAACACTAGACTAGCATCCCATCATGCATGAAACATCAAAATGTACAAAAACTAAAATGCAATAATCACATCAAGCACAATTTCAAAAGAGGAAATTTCAATTCCCTTTCACAACATGGCCAATGCAATACTAGAAAGTAGGAACTCCATCTACTAATCCAATATGCACAAAACCCATCAATTCACATAAACATGGGAGGAACTAACTTCTCCAACTCAAGTAAGCTCAACACAATAGTATAGAGTGAACATGTCATCTCTTCAACACAACATTAAGCATGTTCATCATTTCATCTCATGAAGTAAAAAATACAATCATCTTACAAAATGCAAATCAACATGAGGAACATATAAATCATGAAAACTCAATTTATGCTTTAACATGAATTCTCACAAGAACATGCACAATATAAGGGAATCATGCAAAACTCACTCAACACCCATGACTCCCTAAACACATAAACCTTAAGAGCCATTACTTACCTCAAGTTTGACTAGGAGTAGAAGGAAAAAGATGAGGATAACGGGACTTCATATTGGCCTCGGCCTCCCATGTAAAACCCTCAACTAAGTGATTCCTCCATAGAACCTTAACGGAAGTTACTTCTTTATATCTCAACTTCTTCACTTGCCGGTACAAAATCTCAACCGGAACTTCTTCATATGAAATGTTCTCATCTACTCCTAAACCCTCTAAAGGAAGGATGGATACCGGATCACTAATGCACTTTTTGAGCATGGAAACATGAAACACTGGGTGAACCGGAGCCAACTCATTTGGCAAGTCCACTTCATAAGAAACTTTCCCATTACACTTCAAGATTTTGTATGGGCCCACATATCGGGGACAAAGTTTCCCCTTCTTGCCAAACCTCATCACACCGTTTGTAGGTGAGATTTTCAAGTAGACCCAATCACCAACCTCAAATTCAAGATCCCTTATTCTACTATCGGCATAGGACTTTTGTCGACTTTGGGCCTTCTTCAACCTCTCTCTAATGAGCCGAACTTTTTCGATGGTATCATAGACTAGTTCGGAACCAATTAGAGAAAACTCCCCTACTTCAAACCAACCCAGCAGAGATCTACACCTCCTACCATATAGTGCTTCAAACGGAGCCATGGCAATGCTAGAGTGGTAACTATTGTTGTAGGTAAATTTTATCAAGGGAAGATGATCATCCCAATTACCATTGAAATCAATCACACCCCCCCTCAACATGTCCTCTAAGGTTTGAATGGTGTGTTCGGCTTGACCATCCGTTTGAGGGTGGAATGCGGTACTAAGTTTAACATTGGTACCAAGTCCTTGTTGAAATGCCTTCCAAAAATGGGAAGTAAATTGAGTGCCTCTATCCGATATGATAGACAAACGTACCCCATGCAAATTCAATACCTTCATGATGTACAACTTAGCATAGTCTTCCGCCGAAAAAGTAACCTTGATGGGAAGGAAACGGGTTGATTTCGTCATCCTATCAACAATGACCCAAATAGAATCATATTGCCTTCGAGTGCGAGGGAAACCCACAACAAAGTCCATATTCATCTCCTCCCACTTCCAAATGGTAATATTTATATCTTGGAACAAACATCTAGGTTTTAGGTGTTCAACCTTGCCTTGTTGACAATTTGGACATTTATATCCTTTTTCATGCCATTCTACCAAGAGAATTCTTGTAGATCACGGTACATCTTGGTGGCTCCCGAATGAATAGAATATCACGAACCATGAGCCTCTTTCGAAATTCCCTCTCTTAGGACATCAAAATTCGGCACACACAACCTACCTTGGTACCTAAGCACCCCATCTCCCCCTTAGGAGAAAACCTCAATGGACTTGTTGAGAACCAATTCTTTCAACTCCATCAATATAGGATCAATATGTTGCTTGGATTTCATATCAACCACAAAGGATGATTTGTAACTATGATGAACCGTCAGTCCACCCTTGGTGGAGTCCACCCTCACCCTTGGTTGGAGTCCACCCTCACCCTTGGTGGGAGTCCACCCTTGGTGGAGTCCACTAGTTGCACAGCTAATCGGGCCAATATATGCACATCCCTAACCAAGTCCTTCTTCTCATCTTCTACATGAGCCACACTATCCATGGACAATCTACTTAGGGCATCCGCAACCACATTAGCTTTTCCGGGGTAGTATAGGACACTCATGTCATAATCTTTCGAAAGCTCTAACTATCTCCTTTGTCAAAGGTTCAAGTATTTTTGGCTAAACACATATTGAAGACTCTTATGGTCGGTAAACACATCTACATGCACCCCATAAAGATAGTGTCTCTATATTTTCAAGGCAAAACCCATCGTTGCTAGTTCGAGATCATGGGTCGGGTAATTCTTTTCATGAATCTTGAGTTGCCTTGAAGCATAGGCAATCACCTTACCCTGTTGAAGCATAGGCAATCACCTTACCCTATTGAAGCATAGGCAATCACCTTACCCTGTTGAAGCATAGGCAATCACCTTACCCTATTGAAGCATAGGCAATCACCTTACCCTGTTGCATAAGGACACATCCCAAACCCACTCGAGACGCGTCATAATATACTACAAACCCATTGGTACCCTCCGGTAAGGTAAACACCGGAGCGGATGTGAGTCTATCCTTCAATTCTTGAAAGTTTTTTCTCACAAGCCTCTAACAACTCAAATTTAGACTTCTTTTAAGTCAAAGTCGTTAATGGAGAAGTGATGGATGAAAAGCCCTCAACAAATCTCCTATAATACCCAGCCAAACCCAAAAAGCTTCTAATATCGGTGGGACTTAGGGGTCTAGGCCAACTTTTGACCGCATCCATCTTCTTAGGATCAACCTCTATACCCGTGCCCGACATAATATGTCCAAGGAAAGCAATCGACCTTAGCCAAAACTCACACTTGCTAAACATAGCATATAATTGGTGGTCTTTAAGGACTTGCAATACTATCCTCAAATTATCCTTATGTTCACCCTCACTCCTTGAATAGATCAAAATATCATCGATAAAGATGATCACAAATGAATCAAAATATTGTCTAAACACCCTATTCTTTAGGTCCATGAATGTCGCTGTGGCATTTGTCAACCCAAAAGACATAACCACAAATTCATAGTGACCATACCGGGTCCTAGAGTGTTTTGGAGAAAAAGGTAGCCCCTTGGAGTTGATCAAACAAATCGTCAATCCTAAGGGACCCATCTTTCTTTTTCACTAATAATACCGGAGTACCCCATGGAGATATGCTTGGTTGAATAAAACCCTTGTGTAGCAAATCCTAGAGTTGTGCCTTCAATTATTATAGATCGATCGGAGACATCCGGTAAGGGGGAATTGATATGGGTTGAGTATCCGATAAAAGATCAATGCCGAATTCTATTTCCCGTTTGGGAGGAATTCTGGGCAAGTCATCGGGAAAGACTTCCGGAAACACCCTCACTACGGGGACCGACTTCAAAGAAGGAGTCTCGGACTCAACATCCATGACCCTAACAATGTGATACAAGCACCCCTTTGAGATCATTGCACTAGCTTTTAGACAAGAAATGAAACGACCTCTAGGTGTAAAATTCCCCCCTTTCCATTCTAAAGTAGGTTCGATAGGGAATTGAAACATTACCAACCGGGTTCTACAATCAAAGGACGCAAAACAAGTACGCAACCCATCTATCCCCAATATGACATCAAAGTCCAACATATCTAATTCTACCAAATCAACCAATGTGACTTTATGAGATAATGAAATAGGACAACTCCTATAAACTCTTTTAGCCACAACAGAGTCACCCATTGGGGTAGAAACCAAAAAGGGTTCTTCTAAGATATCGGGGAGTACATCAAATTTCATAGCCACATAAGGAGTAACAAAACATAAAGTGGCACCGGGGTCTAATAATGCATAAACATCAATGGAAAATACTTGCAACAGACCTGTAACAACATTCGGGGACCCCTCTTGATCACTTCTAGATTGGAGGGCATAGAAGAGATTCTTCTTGGGAGCATTGGCATTAGAACCACTTGGACGAGTTTGATTTCCCTCTCTCCCCTTGGCTGTACGGGTTGGACAATATTTCAATTGGTGCCCACTTTTTCCACATCTATAGCACACACCCATAGCGGCAAGACATTTCCCTTCATGCTTCTTACCACACTTTGCACATGTAGACCTCTCCATGGAAGATCCACCCCTATTTCCTCCTTGAATCTTAGGGTTAGACACCATAACTTTGTTGGTCTTTGGACCATTAGAGAAACTTTGATTGGAGAACCTCTTTTTGAACCTTGGTCCACTTTGACCCTCAAACTTGCCCTTAGAAGAATTTCCATCATCGGTCCTTGCCCTCTTAACCTCTCTATTCTTCTTTCTAAGCCTTATCTCCTTAACCTATTTAGCATAGACCATTAACCGTGAGATATCCATGTTGTCATGGAGGGTTGTCGTTCGACACTCTTTGTCAATAGCAACGGACGCACCGGTGACAAAGCGACTCATCTCATCCCTTGGATTAGAAACTAAAGATGGGGCGTATTTGGACATCTTAGTGAATTTGAAGGAGTATTCTTGGACACTCATACATCTTTGGCAAAGGTTGATGAACTCCCCAACTTTGGCTTCCTTCTTATCACGGGGTAAGAACCTATTGATGAAGGTTTTCTTGAATACTTCCCAACTTATGGGACCCGCTCTTATAGCTCTATTCTCCTTAAATTGAGTGTACCATACGTGGACCACATCTTTCAATTAATACCCGGCTAATTCGACTTTTCTCAATAGAAGTGACCCCCATAGCCTCCACTCTCTTGTACACCTCCTCTAAAAACTCTTGTGGGTCTTCATTCATTTCGGAACCCAAGAAAATATGAGGGTTCATCCTAGAAAAATATCTCAACCTTGAGGCCATTGTGTTCACATTAGGATTTGCCTGGGGCCTAACTTCTCGGTTAGCTTTGGCCGTTATGGCTTAGGCGTGAGTGGTGATGGCTTAAGTTTGAACCGTCATGAGTTGAGTCAAAGTTTGGAGAGCCACCCTTATCTCCACATTAGTCATAGCTCCTTCATCATTTGGAACTTGAGGGTCTTGAGGAGCTTGAGGAGGAACTCCCTCATTCACATTCTCCTCTTATGCCCTTCTTGCATTAGCCCTTCTTGTATTCATTGCCTATAATCACAAGAAAAGGGTTAGGAGAAAGGACTTCATAGAGTGAGGACTCTAAAGCACAACTAAAGAGTGATGAAAGAAGTGAAAGTTCCTAAGGTTCTTATAGCTTGTCATTCATAAGTGTGGCGCGCTTCATACTCATGAACAAGATTCTAGTAGACGTGGTTCATAAGACTTCAACCTAAATATTATTCCCAAACCCTTATGTTCTAATACCAAGTTTGTCACGACCCAAGAGTACCCCCTAGACGTAACACGACGTACTTCACCCTGAAGGGGTCTCATACAAGCCTCTAGCATCATCATAACATAAGACATAGAAAAATGCGGAAAATTTAAAACTTTTACAATAGAAGTCCAACTTCATTTTTTCATAAAGGGAAAATCATAGGAATCTAGACTTTGTCTCATACACCATCTAAACCATAGGAATACAAAGTTTGGGACTAGCCCATTACATCAATAAAAGTCTCAATATAAGAAGTATAATAGGAACTAAGAAGTGACTAATCCATCCTCAAACTTGACGACTCACCACAACTTAGAGATAAGCAATCCAAGATATTTTCAAGAAAGAGAGTGTATGTCACCTAGCCAGA
This sequence comes from Solanum microdontum, assembly GCA_036250385.1. Taxonomy (NCBI): domain Eukaryota; kingdom Viridiplantae; phylum Streptophyta; class Magnoliopsida; order Solanales; family Solanaceae; genus Solanum; species Solanum microdontum. Next base: position 5,889 of record JAJONQ010002626.1, read on the forward strand.
ACATACACTTATCAAAATGTAGAAAAAGAAGGGGTTAGCACAAATATGTACCAAGTATGGAAATATGCATAAAATCCTTGAAATATAATAAACGGGACATTTTAATGGAAAAGTATGCCTCTGTCAAGTTTAGAAACGAACATGCATTTACAATGTACAACACAAGCCATACTCACATTTATACTCATTACATAGTAATATAAACACCTTCGCAACCCTTAAGGAACACTTGTGCAATCTATGGTTGGCATCCCATAATACCAACCCTACTAAGATCCCCCTTGAAGCTACCTTGGCCATGCATCTCATCTTTAGACCTCATTATAATCATTGGTCACAAATAAGGGAATAGCATGTACATTACTTGAATATAAGGAAAGTCATTCATAATAGCCATCCCTTCAACACACATGTATACATTTGTATCTAATCATAATATAAAGGTACCATCCCACAACATCCTACTAAGTCTACTTGTGCAATGTGGAAGTAAAGTCCCATACCCCCACTCCTACTAAGTAACTCACCAAGAGGTCATAGTATAGTTCATGTCTCATTCATTATCTTTATTATATAAGGAAAAGTTGCCATAACCGACATAGACCATGTGAGCTACATGGAATCCGGTGTTGTGTAACCTCACACCGAAAGAAGGTGTCCTACTTGCCGAAGGTAGAACTAAATGTATAGCTAGAAGGTGGATCCACTAGCTAAGGTCCTATGTTGGCACATAGTTTTGGGATAGGGAGATTGCTTCTAGAAACCCGACCTCATTTTTCATATCCACTCGGTACTAAGCATTATTTCCCAAATTATACATACTTACATCTTGAATTGCATTTACTGTGTGAAGGAATGCTCTATCCTTCATTCAATACTACAATTCATCAAAATAGCTCATATATTCATTAAAGGTGAGAATGTACTTTCAACCTTAGAATCAACATTAGTATGTGAGTAGAACTTTCACATTAAATTGATAGTGTTTTCATGAGAATAGACTTTCAATCAACACAATAACATCATTATCATCCTAGACTATTCATGCATCATCAAATGTAAGGGTAAGGGAAGAACAACCTTTCCACAATACCATTACACATTAGTCATAGGAGATTTACTTTCTAAGTGAATCATTAGGTTAAAAATAGCTTTCATCAATATGTACAAACCCTAACAATTTACCCCTTTCAAGGTCATGAATCATCTCTCACAATTACACCTAACGATACTACAATAGGCATGAATAAAACAAGATTAATAACTAGATTAACATAGATACAATTCATAGTAATCATCTTGCATCAATACACCCATCACAATTCATTAAATTGGGGTCATGGGTGTCGTGGTTTGGGTCTGAGACTTGGAGATTTGGGGAGCAACATAAAGAAATTAAGTGTTGACTCACGACCCCCACCTACGGGGCGTGAGTCAACCTATGCCTCGTAGGTTATATCTTGTAGATGATGTTGCCTTTTGGTAGCTTTTAGGTAGCCCCATTGGTCCTCCTCAAGGACCTTCGAAGGCGGAGGGAGAGAGGGGTCTGAGGGGGTCATGCCTTGCCTTTAGGCACTATAACCCTAGTACCAATTTAGGGACATCATTTTAGGACTCTAACATTACGTTTTAACTCATTAGGCTACTAGACTACACGTTAGGCTCTAGTTTAGGTCATTAGATTTCCGGGGTGTTAAAGTCATCTATACCATAATTAGAACCATTCTCAAGTAACCTCAAAAGCATACAAGTGCAAAGAATGAATAGCATCCCATAATACCACCAAAGAAAAGTATCCCTTTTTGGTCATCTTAGTCATAACATATATACATGTCACAACCCATAAAACGAATAAGTTAAACTAGAGCCTAACTTGTGTGTGTTTGAGTTTGGTGTGACGTTTAAGGGTGTTTGATGTTGTCCCGAGCCATGGTTGAGGGTTTTAGGGGTTAAACGTCATGGTACGACTCCCCAAGGACCACCCTAGAGGTCCTTGAGAAGGACCCTAAGCCTAACCCCCAAGACCACAAGGAAAACAAAAACTGCCCAAGACCATCTGACCTACGGATGGGGACCTACGCCTCGTCGATGGCCTCCGTAAGTCAAGGGCCAGTTTGACAAGCTGCAGCCCCAAACCACGGACCAGCAGGATGGGGCGTAGCCCAACCTATAGTCTGTAGGTTAGGGGGGCATCGTTTGGACCTGCAATCTCCAATTTCTTGGCCAAGTGCAAAGATAGGTTAGTAAATTCCTCTCTTGGCTAGTTTACTTCTTGGACGGTTATTATTGGTCTATTAACATATTTTAAGGTTTTTTGAAGTATTAAAACATATTTTAGACTTCATTATTTCAAAACCCCAAAGTTAGAAACCTCTCTTCTCCAAAATGTCCTCTCTCAAGAAACCATCATTGGAGGTGAAGATTTCAAGCTTCCAAGGTCAAATCTTCAAGTTTTTCAAGGAAATTTCGTGGATTTATTCTCTAAAAGGTATGGTGGTCTTCATCCTTGACTTCTAATCTTTCAAGGAGCCAAATTTAAAAGTGATTCAAATCTTCAAAGTTTTCCCAAAACCCTAGTTTTAGATCTATGCATCAGTTTGATTCAAAACAATTTCTAAAGGCATTATTGCATTGAATTGTGGATATAAAGATGAATTAAGATGATTTCATTCTGGAACCCATGCTTTTCCCCAAATTCCAAAGTTGTGATTTGAGATTGGGATTTGATTGATTATGATGGAATGTAAATTGTTTATATGGATATAGAATATTGTAATTATGCTAATACCCTTGCCTAGTTGTATTCATCCACTTGAAAGGTGGAGGTGTTTAATTAGTATGTATAGTGTGATCATGGCCTTGAAAGGGAAAGTATGAATATTTAATGTGTGATTATAATGTGAAGGATATGCATGTGATTCCAATGATAGAATGATGATCATGTATAAAATGTAAATATGTTATTATTGAAAGGCTATTCCTCAACTTAACACATGAATGTTGATGATGGAATGTGAAGGGTTCTACAATGTAATGTTGTATATCTTTAATTGGTAGGCTTTTGCATCCTACTCTTGTTTAAATGAATGAAAAGGTCAATGTTGTCTCTTGAGTTGGTAGGCTTAGGCATCTGTATAATGAATGTATCTTGACTAAATGTTTTAATGTCTTGAATTGGTAGACGTAATGTTGGTAGCCTTTCATAAATGAATGAATGATGAAGTATTCTAGGCCAAACCTTGGATTGGTAGACCTAATGTTGGTGGCCTTTCATAAGGAGTCTAGGAACTAATGTGATGTTAAACCTTGGATTGGTAGACCTAATGGTGGTAGCCCATTCTTGTGTGAAATGATGAACCTAGACATGGTAGACCTAGTGGTGGTGACTCAATTCTTAGTACTTAATTGTGCTAACTCAATTCTTCTTTATGTTTTACTACATGTGTAGGGAACAGCAAGTGATTGACTCTCTCTATTGCAAGTGCTTGGATTTCTATTCTTCCAAGATCAAGTGGTATGTCCTCATAGATCAAGGACAAGTGCTTAGAATTTTCTTTTGTTTCATGTCATAGACAATTTTAGTCTTTTCAATTGTAAAGGCCAGACCCTACTTTAGTTTTCAAGTCATTGTTTAGATGGCCATGTAAGACTTAGATTTCTGTTGTGTCTTTCAAAAGATTTTTAATGAGAATTTTGGATTGTTTAGATTTAAATAAGTATTTAATTTCACACTATTTCTATGTCAAATGCAATTAAATGCTATGAGGCTTTTATTAGACCCCTTCGGGGTCGAGTACACCGTGTCGCATCTAGGGTCTAGCCTTGGGTCTTGACAAACATGGTATCAGAGCACAAGATTTTGGAAAAGTTTTTAGGGTTGATGTCTCACCAGCCACGTGTTAAACCTTGGATTGGTAGACCTAATGGTGGTAGCCCATTCTTGTGTGAAATGATGAACCTAGAAATGGTAGACCTAATGGTGATGGCTCTTTCTAGGGAAGTCCATGACCTATCCTTAAATGTACCTTGAAGCGGTAGTCCAAATAATGGTGGCCCTTTCATGAGTAATGTACTTTGGGTCGGTAGGCCTAATGTTGATGGCCTTCTCTAGTACAATATTGTAATGTGAATGACACTACTCTATGGAAATGTAGGCTATGCGCCGAAGGATATGGTAAGATGGAGGTTCTCCCAACGTTAGGCCGGATCTCAATGAACATCTTTCATATCCCATAACTATGAGCCCTCATAGGTCCTAGCTAGTGGATCTACCTAAGCTACATGAACCGGTCTTCCTAAGGAAAGTAGACCACCCCTTACGGTGAAGGGTTTCATGAGACCGGATTCCATGTCAAGCTAACATGGTCTATGTCGGATAAATGCTTATTCAATGTGCATTGTGGTTTCTTGATGAGTTCTAAGAAGTGTGGGTGGTAGTATGGGATGCCATCCATGCATTGCATGGCTTTGAGAGGGTTATAGTGAGTTCTCTAAGTATTAATGACTATTGTATGAAAGTCCTCTAAATGATGTTATTGAATAATGTTGACTCTTATATGCTTAAATGTAAATGATGCATGCTATACTTGGATTGTATTATGAGTTACTTCCTTATCGTGACTTGTTGTATGTAAATATGTGCCTTGCTTATGGTGACTTTAAAGGAGTACTTAGGTGAGTAGTAGTATGGGATGCTACTTGCACATTGCACAAATATGACAATGAGTATTGTTGAAGATAGAAAGGTTGAATGGTAAGTTCACTTTTTACGACTTTAATGTGGCACCTTGGTGTGGATTGTGTTATGGGACACTATCCATACATTGCACAAGGTATAGCATGAGGGTTACTTGAGGTGAAGGTTTAATGTGAAGGTAATGGCTTATATGTTGATTGTGCCTCTATTGTTGACAAATGACTTGCATGTTGGTTAGGTTTGAATATTATGTCTCTTATGCTTATATTTATGAGATTTTTATCAAAATGGCAAACTAGCATGACTTTCAAACGAAATGTCCATTTTAAGCATGTTTTTGCATGGTTATCATACATAGTACTTAATTGTGTTAACCCCAATATTCTTCATCTTTTACTACAAGTGTAGGTTCCGGCAAGTGATTGACTCTATCTAGTGCAAGTGCTTGGATTGCTATTCTTCCAAGATCAAGTGGTATGTCCTCATAGATCGAGGACAAGTGCTTAGAAGTTTCTTTTATTTTATGTCATAGACAATTTTAGTCTTTTCGGTTGTAAATGTGCCTTGCTTATGGTGACTTTAAAGAAGTACTTAGGTGAGTAGTAGTATGAGATGCTATTTGCACATTACACAAATATGACGTAGAGTTGTCTTAGGTAATGGTTCTTTTGATGATATGACTTATGTAATGTGTGTTTCTTATGAGTGAGTATTGTTGAAGATGGAAAGGTTGAATGGTAAGTTCACTTATTGTGACCTTGATGTGGTACCTTGGTGTGGATTGTGTTATGGGACGCTATCCATACATTGCACAAGGTATAGCATGAGGGTTACTTGAGGTGAAGGTTTAATGTGAAGGTAATGGCTTATATGTTGATTGTGTCTCTATTATTGACAAATGACTTGCTTGTTGGTTATGTTTAAATATTATGTCTCTTATGCTTATATTTATGAGATGTTATCTAAATGGCATACTAGCATTAATTTTAAACAAACTGTCCACTTTAAGCATGTTTTTGCATGGTTATCATACTTAGTACTTAATTGTGCTAACCCCATTCTTCTTCATGTTTTACTACAAGTGTAGGTTCCGGCAAGTGATTGACTCTCTCTAGTGCAAGTGCTTGGATTGCTATTCTTCCAAGATCAAGTGGTATGTCCTCATAGATCGAGGACAAGTGCTTAGAAGTTTCTTTTATTTCATGTCATAGACAATTTTAGTCTTTTCGATTGTAATGGCCGTGACCCTACTTTAGTTTTCAAGTCATTGTTTAGGGCCATGTGAGACTTAGATTTCTGCTGTGTCTTTTAAAAAAATTTAATGAGTATTTTGGATTGTTTAGATTTAAATAAGTTTTTAATTCCACACTATTTCTATGTCAAATGCAATGAAATGCTACGAGGCTTTTATTAGACCCATTCGGGGTCGAGTACGCCGTGTCGCATCTAGGGTCTATGCTTGGGTCTTGACAAACATGGTAACAGAGCACAAGTTTTTGGAAATGGTTTTTAGGGTTGATGTCTCACAAGCCACATCTAGTAGAGTGTTGTTCATCGGTGTGAGTCGCGACACATCTATGAGCGAGAGGCTATAGGACGTTAGAGAATTACACTTCTTTCATATTCTTGAAGTCGTGCCTTAGAGTTTGGCTCTATAAGTGTCCTTTTTCCTAACCCTTCTCTTGTGTTTATAGGATACGAATACAAGGGCCAACCCAAGAAGGATGGAAGATGAGATTGTGAATAAGGGAGTTCCTCCTTGGTCTTCAAGGTGACCAAGTTCCTCTAGGCAATCAACGAAATCAAGTTCCGGTGGATCCCCCGGCAATGACCAATGAGGAAGTTAGGTCGGCTCTTTTGATGATGGCTCAAGCCGTTACTACTCAAGCTTAAGCCATGACGGCACAAGCAAATAGGGGTGTTGAAGCTAATGTGAACCCCAATATGAGAAATATAGCTTCTAGGTTGAGAGATTTTGTGAGGATGAATCCTCTACTATTCCTAGGTTCTAAGGTGGGAGAGGATCCCCAAGACTTTTTGGATGAGTCGTATAAGATAGTGAATGCTATGGGAGTTACTTCTAGAGAAAAAGTGGAACTTGCTTCCTACCAATCGAAAGATGTTGCCCAAACTTGGTTCACTCAATGGAAAAGCAATAGGCCTAGAGAAGCGGGTCCTATAGAATGGGAGGAGTTTAAGGAAGCTTTCCTTAGTAATTACTTTCCCCGTAAGAAGAGGTAGGTTAAGGTGGAGGGCTTTATCAACCTTAGGCAAGGTAATATAAGTGTGGAGGAGTATTCCTTGAAATTTACCCTATTGTCCAAGTATGCTCCATCTTTGGTGTCCAACCCTAGGGATGAGATGAGTAGGTTTGTTACCGGTGTATCCGACTTAGTCAAGGAAGAGTGCCATAAATAGACTATGAGTAGTTATCGTAATATACTAGAATAATACGATAAATAAATCAAGGATAAGATAAGTGTACTGACCTGCTCCTAAATTTAAACTTATCAAAAATAATAAAACAACAACCTAACCAAGCCCCCACAACCATGACAAGTACAAACAGCACACAAGACGACATACTCAAGCCCCCATAAGCCCGGAAGGTGCCAATCAATCTATATACCCCTATTGATAGTCCCCTTGCCCCGTAGGCAGTCACATAGCCCTCTTAGGAATTAATATAGCCCCGTAGGCAGCACATAGCTCTCTTAGGCATCAACATAGCTAATAGACAACTCATAGCCCTCTTAGACGACAACATGGCCATGTAGGAAGCACATAGCCTTCTTAGGCGTCAATATAGCCTTGTAGGCAACTCATAGCCCTTCTAGGCATCAATATAGCCATGTAGGCAACTCATAGACCTTTTAGGCATCCATGTAGCACCGTAGGCAGAACATATCCCTTCTAGGCAGGCATAGATCACATTCCTCCAGCTAACCAAAATAGCCCCAGGGGCAACAATAATATTCCAATCACTAAAAGCGAGCAATTTAGTTATAAGCATCTTATACAAATAGCCGCTAAGTCTTGTCCAACATAGGGACGCTACTAACAGAATAACAATCCCGACAAGGGAGGATTATATGAACTCGAGCAGCCAACAATCAACTATAATGGCTACAAGTATAACAAGGACGACAACCCAATTACATTGCTCCTAAACTTTAAGGAAACATGTCGTAAGTAGGGAATAACCTTAAAATACCTTTCCAATAAATGCTCGAAAAAGAGTAGTTCCTTCACGAAAATTGTTCCTATATATACACAGCTGGTAAGCACTTATAAACAGTTCATAATTAATCTTAAATCGATCAATTTTCCATATTGCCCCAACTTGTCGAAACATCCGTAGAAATTCATAAAAACAATCATAAAAGAGTCCCGAGATGATTGCCTTAGTTAACCAAGTTTAAACCTTGAAAAAACCGCAATAACTACAAATTTATATCTTCAAAAACTAGCTCCAAACGAAGCTTAATAGAAGGTAAAAATGATCACCACATGTAGAGATCATGTTTCTAGCCACGGGGGCAACATTTAATGATAGAAATCGTCAAAAACTAACCTTCATCATCCAAGAACTCCATAGGAACCCTCTCTTAGGCTTTCTTTCTGGTTTGGAAGTGAAAAGAATTTTTTTCATGGCTTAAAACGTTGAGTAAGCCGACATACCATATTCTTTACTCGACCGGGATTCTGCCCTAGCAGTCCATAATAAAACCCTCATAACTTTTTATTCCGATGTCGGTTGGATACGGGGTTTTGTGCGTTGCAAACTAGACTCGTAGAACTTAATTTAATGGGTGATAGGCTTTCTAACTCTTTATATATTGGGAGAAAACATCCAAGACATTTATCCAAAATTTCAGAGATATCTTTAAAAAGGAACTTACGATAACTTTCGCCAAATTTTATTTTTCCATTTAACTAACTTCAAAACTTGAGAAACAACCCTTGAACACTTAAAATATGACATACCACATTATTCTTAATTTATTACCCACCCTGATTGTCTTTCCAGGTAGATATGAGTTAATTTAGACGTTTTGAAAAGTCAGGGTGTTACATCCTTCCTCCCTTAGAAACATTTGTCCTCAAATGAAAAAATTTGAGTGCCGCCATTAATTCCTCAGGAGTTTCCAAAATTTAGGCAGAGTATCCTTTGTAAATGTGACTATCTGGGAACATGAAACGCAGAAATTCTAACCTAGGCGTCTCATAGGATAACATAAATAGCTAAACATTATAGCTCCGCAATAACAATCCGAGCAAATATACAACGAAAACAACAATAATAATAAGTAACAATATAAAAAAATAGATTGGTATCTAACCTCACTACACTAATATAAATCGATATGCCATCACCCTGTGGTATGAAACAAGTGAGCATATTTGGACCTCATGCCATTCTCAGCTTTCCAGGACACCTATTCTCTATTATTGTTTCTCCACAATAATTTAACCAAAGTCACCTCTTTGGTCCTCAATTTATGGACCTGTCGATCTTATATGGAAATTGGAGATTCCTCGTAGAACAACTCCTCTGTGATATGAAAATCCTCAATCGGGACAACCTGCTCCTACGCACTTCCGTAGCATTGATACATGGAAAACTAGATGAACCGATTCTAGCCCCGAAGGCAATTATAACTCAAAAGCCACATGCCCTACCCTCTGAAGGATCTGGTATGGCCCAATGAATCTTGGACTAAGCTTGCTTTTTTTGCCAAATCTCATAACACCCTTCATAGGCGAGACTTTTAAGAATACCTATTCATCGACACAAAACTCTTAGTCCCTTCGTCGCACATCTGAGTATGACTTTTGTCGGCTTTGAGATGTTAGCAACCTCTCACGAATGAGCTTAACTTGTTCCACTGTCTTCTGTACTAAGTCAGGTCCAATCAACTCTAACTCACCTACGTCAAACCATCCAATGGGGCCCCTACATTTCCACCCATATAAAGCCTCATAAGGTGCCACCGCGATGTTGGAATGATAACTATTATTGTATGCGAACTCAATAAGAGGCAAGTGGTCATCCCAACTTCCCTTGAAGTCTAGCGCGCACACCTTTAACATATCCTCGAGTGTCAAATTGTGCGTTGAGCCTGGCCATTTGTCTGAGGATGAAAGGTTATACTAAGATTAACATGTGTCCCCAGTCCTTTCTGGAAGGACTTCTAGAAGTTGGCAATAAATTGTGCCCCTCTATAAGAGATAATAGATACTGGGCTTATTTTGTGCCCCTCTGTATCTCTCTAATATACAGCCATGCATAGTCTTTAGCTATAAAAGTAGGCCTGACTGGTAAGAAGTGGGCTTATTTTGTTAGTATATCAACAACTACCCAAATAGAGTCAAACTTGCAACATGATCGAGGTAACCCTGTAATAAAATACATATTAATTGCTTCCCACTTCCACAAAGGAATGGCTATCTCCTGAACTAGCCTAACGAGTTTTTTGTACTCAACCTTCACCTATTGGCAGTTAGGACACTGTGCCACAAACTCATCAATTCATCCCGTGCCACCAATAGATTTCCTTAATTGACGGTACATCTTCGTCGAACTAGGGTGAATAGAATAACGAGAATGATGGGCCTCTTCCGTAATCCGATGTCGAAGCCCTACAACATTCGGAACACAAAATCGACCGCTATATCTAAGGACTCCATCTCCTACTATATCAAATGTTAAAAACTGTTGATCCTGAGCCTTGGCTCTGAGCTGCTCTAAGCTAGGATCCTCTTGTTGCCATGATTTCACTTCTACAACTAAAGATGATACGGCTGTGTCCTGAATTGTTACCCCACTATCTAACTGATGAAGCTCTCGTGCTAGCTCACGCTTCGCAGCACCTAATTAGGATAAACTACCCATAGATCTTCGACTAAGGGCATCGGCTACCAAATTCGCCTTTCTTAGAAGATATAAAATATACACGTCGTAGTCTTTCAATAACTCAAGCCATCAATGCTGTCGCAGATTTAACTCCTTCTGTCTAAATATATATTGAAGGATTTTATGATTTGTGAATATGTCAACATGAACGCCATACAAATAGTGTCTCCAGATCTTTAACGCATGCACAACTACAGTGAACTCTAAATCGTAGGTCGGATAGTTCTTCTCATTCTTTCTCAACTGCCTTGAAGCATATGTGATAACCTTACCATGTTGCATTAGAACACATCCCAACCCAACACTAGAAGCATCACAGTACACTGCATAGCCTTCTGAACCCTTTGGCAATGCTAGAACTGATGTTGGTATCAACCTGTCCTTCAACTCTGGGAAACTAGGCTCGTAATCCTTAGTCCACTAGGACTTAGCTGCTTTTTGAGTCAGCTTCATTAATGGTGCTGAAAGTGAAGAAAACCCCTCCATAAACCTTCTGTAGTACCCAGCTAACCCTAAGAAACTACAAACCTTAGTCGGAGTCATGGGCTAGCCAAGTCTTTACGACCTCAATCTTTTGTGTATCAACCACTATGCATGCATCTGATACAATATGGCCTAAGAAAGCGATAGCATCCAATCAGAACTCACACTTAGAAAACTTTGCATAAAGTTCTCGATCTCGAAGAACCTGAAGGACTACTCGAAGATGATTTTCATGCTGAGCTTTTGAACATGAATACACCAAAATATCATCAATAAATACAATCACAAACAAGTCTAGATACGTCCTAAATATACTATTCATCAGGTCCATGAACATTGCTGGGGCCTTAGTTAATCCAAAAGACATTTCAGAGAACTCAAAGTGTCCATATCTAGTTCTAAAAGTTGTCTTTGGAATGCCTTTCTCTTGAACTCGTCTCTGGTGGTACCCTGATCTTAAATAAATCTTTGAGAAGCACTTAGCACCTTGTAACTGATAAAAAAGTCATCAATCCTTGGGAGGGGATACTTATTCTTTATAGTCGCCTTCTTTAGATGTCGGTAATCAATACACAATCTTAGTGAGCCATGTTTCTTCCTTACGAATAACATTGGCACACCCCATGGTGAAGCACTAGTCCTAATAAAGCCTTTATCCAGGAAGTCTTTCGGCTGATCCTTCAACTCTTTTAGCTCAGCAGGAGCCATTCTATAAGGAGGGATAGATATGGGTTGTGTACCTGGTAGCATATCGATAGCAAAATCAATTTCCCATTCTGGAGGGATACCAGGGAGCTTGTCTGGAAATACATCTAGAAACTCTTTAACTACCAAAATAGACTGAAGAGTCGGTGGTTCTGCATCTATATCATGAACGTGAACAAGATGATAAATGCAACCCTTAGTAATCATCTTCCTCACCTAAAGATAGGAAATAAACCTACCTTTCGGTGTTCCTATATTGTCTTTCCATTCCTGAACTGCCTCTCCTGGAAAGTGGAATCTAACAATCTTTGTCCGACACTCAACATTAGCATAACAAGACACTAACTATTACATACACATAACAACATCTAAATCGACCATCTCTAACTCTACGAGGTCTACAGAGATTTGACGGTCGATGATTTCTAGCGTGCAACCTCGATAGACTATCCTGGCAATAATAGACTCACCAACTGGTGTAGATATAATAAAGGGTCGATCTAATGACTCTGCTACTATACATAACTTCCCCGCAATAAATGGAGTAATATAAGATAGAGTAGATCCAAGATCTATCAAAGTATAGACACAATGGGAGCAAACAATCAATGTGCTTGTCACAACATCTGGTGATGACTCTGAGTCATGTCAGCCGGCTAATGAATATGTACGATTCTGCACACTACTAGAACTAGATGCTCCCTCCCTGCCTCAGCCTCTACCAAACCTACTAACATTTGGGGTCCACGCCCTGTAGACTGTGCTGATGAGGAGGAACCTACTACTGACCTTGTCAACTGACCTATACCACCCTGACCTATGGTTGGGCAGTTTCTCCACCCATGCCCCTCTTGTTCTCAAGAATAACAACCTGTGGAACCCTGTTTGCACGTAGGTAGGGCAACGCAACAGGGTTGTCCTAGCTTGGCCTGAACCCCTCTGCTACTGAGAGCCTGATGCTCATGAACCCTCACATAGGCCTGATTGTCCCTCACGATCAAATCTACTACCCTGTAGTTGTTGTGGTGGAGGTCTAGGGGGCCTAATAGAATATCAGGGTCTGGGACCACCCTGAAAATCTCCCTGTGAACCAGCGGGCCTAGCCCTCTTCTGTCTCTCTCTCTCTCGACCCTCTTAATCATATACTGTAAATGTCGGCAATCCTCTATGCCTTCTGCAAAGTCCTGAATTCGTGAGATATCCATATTACCATTTAGTACAGTGGTAGAACAAGCATTGATATAGTCTGATTCGAGCCCTCCCACAAATCTACGCACTCTATCATGCATCATATCAATAAATGCTGGTGCATATCTAGCTAATGAATCAAATCTCAGCCCATACTCTCGAACACTCATGCTGCCCTGTCAGAGGTTCAGAAACTGGTCCACCTGGCCATCCCTAATCTCTCGAGGTAAATAGTGATCTATGAAATCTTCTGTAAAGTTATCCCAACTAGGTAGAGATGCATATTTTCCCCTATATCTCTCCTAACTTTCGTACCAATACTGCAACATTGCGCAATCAAAATGTTGCTAACTCAAGTGACTCAGTCGCTGAGGCATGCATGACTCTAAAGATTCTATGAAGCTGATTAACAAATTGTTGAGGGTCTTCTCTGCGATCTGTCCCTGTAAATTGTGGAGGATTCAAGGCAAGAAATTCACGAACTCTCAAATTTTTGGGCCCTTCTGAAGGTCTGACAACATCTGGCGCAACTGGTTGGCGCTGTGCAGCTACTAACTGTGCTAACATACATACTGCACTCTTGAAATCCTAATCATATGGAATAGGAAGAAGGAGAGGTGGTACTGCTGGTGGAGCCGGAAGTCTTGTAGCCCTAGAAGGCTCCTGAAACGGTAGAGAAGCTATAGGGGGCTGAGAAGATGTCTCCCCTGGGTCTCACAATGGGCTACCTCCACCTGTGGTACCTTACCGGTACCCTCACCTGCAGGTGTAGCCCATCGCTAGTTGTGCTCTGTCTGGTGTCAGCCATCTCTATCTACATACAAGTATCAATTATAAGATAGAAATCTCAACCCTTAAGACATCGCTCTATAGCAAGAGGTGACCAAAAGAATGATAGTCATTCTAACATGCCCGGTAAGTTCTAGCTTACCGAATGTGGTGCACAACATATTTATAAATAAAACTCTACTGTACATGGCTTGTAGACTCCCTAGGATACGACGTTGCTCTGACTCAAAGTTTGTCACGCCCCAAACCCAAGGGGCACAACTGGCTCCTAATACCAAAACTCAGGCCCGAGCTGACCCTGCCGAACCATTTACTACTAGCGCATGGTAGCCACACGCAATCAAGAAAACAAACAAGTATATTTTGGCTTAAAACTAAGCCCTCGGCCGGCAAGGCCCATGTAAACAGATCTATAAACGATACAGCTACTCCCAAAAGTTCATATAAAGAAATAGCCAACTAGCACAAAAGTCTTGATTGAGCCATCGAGGCCACCATGATCTCTATACCAAAACTTTAGCAGGGATATATCAAGACAGTACATCAAACAACTCACAGGCTTCAACAAACCAACAAACTAGGCCAGTATGTCCATAACGTACCTATACACCCCACACACTAGTCTGCGAGCCTGTAAGAGTAATAAAGATTGGCAGGACAGGGCACCAGCCTACCCATAAAGATATATACAACAAAATCTAACAAACCTACCAACTCTGACAGCTCAAGAGGAAAGGGGCAAGCCAACCGGATAGAAGTTAATCCTATCGTTGAGGAGGTCTACTCGATCGTCTGTCGGGACCTGCATGCATGAATGCAGTTCCCCTAGGCAATGGGGCATCAATACGAAATAATGTACATATTATGAAAAGCAATAGACTATGAGCAGGTATCCTAATATACTGGAATAATCTGATAAATAAATCAAGGATAAGATAAGTGTACTGACCTGATCCTAAATCTAAACTTATCAAAAATAATAAAACAACAACTTAACCAAGCCCCCATAAGTTCGGCAGGTAAAAACAACATACAAGACCACATACTAAGGCCTCCATAAGCCCGTAACGTGCCAATCAGTCTATATACCCCTATCGGTAGTCCCCTATCCCTGTAGGCAGTAACATAGCCCTCTCAGGCATTATTATAGCCCCATAAGCAGCACATAGCTCTCTTAGGCATCAACATAGCTTATAGACAACTCATAACCCTCTTAGGCAGCAACATGGCCCTGTAGCACTACAACATTTTAGGCTTTCAGCCATATTTGTAAAGTGTGGCCTAAACTAACAAAAAGTGTGGCCTATGATAAAAGGCAACACTTTTTGACTTTAGGCAACGCTTTTTCAAGGGTGGCCTAGAAAGGCGTAACCTTTGACCTTAGGCTACACTTTTCAAGTGTTGTCGTACCAGATACGCTTAAAAAGAATGGTGAATGAGTTACAAAGGCCACACTTTGTAGCATATCATTGGCAACACTTTTATTTTATAAAACTACACTTTCTAGCATGGCCTATGCTTTGTTATTTTCGACACTTTAAAAGTGTAGCTTTCTATACCTCTTTTAACAAAAACACTTATAAAGTGTAGCCTTTTCTTATGTACATACTACATTTTATAATCAATAAACCACACAATTGGCATCCATGTAGCCACACTTCTAAAGTGTGGCAACGTTATGTAGAATTTTTAAAGCCACAATTTCTAATTGGAAAATAATAATTTTGGTTTGGGTAGATTCACTTATCACATAATCGTACTACATATACTTATAAAAAAATACTTTAAAGATATGTAGTAGCAACAAATTTCACAAAACCAAATATAATATATTCAAACTTTTACTATAGTTCAAAAACTCTTCATCATCCCCCTCAATCAATCGAATTGACTTGCTGACATTTTCCTACAAGTTCATAATAAAATTAAAAATAAAAAACAAACCATGTTCAACATTAGAAAGAAACCATGTTCATTATTTTCATCTTTTGATTCCTTATTATAAAAATCACTTCTTACAAACCAATACTTACAGAACATATGAAACAGAACATAGTACAAAAATTATGATATCTCAAAGCTAAGATTGTACATAACACTAATAAAGCTAGCATTTTGTTTCAATAAAAGAAAAATGTTGCTCTACTCTCAAAGAGCTAAGCTTAACCAAACCAACATATCTAATATAAAAGCTCGAGTTTAATTAAAAATGGCAACATTCAATCTTTCTATGTCCTTTATACTCATCAAAAAAGACTATTCTGGTATGGATATTTGGTATGACTAGGTAGAAGAGAAAGACAAATATTTTTTGCAAAATGACAATTAATAAGAAGGCATTTCTCTTGATTTGCCATTTATTACATCTAGCCATATAATCTAAAAGAAATCGACAAAATAGCTAGAGATAAAGACAATCTTCACAACCTTTTTTGTTCCCAGAAGTACAATACTTTAAGGCTCCTATCTTGTTTACTACTACTAATACTATTTTTTTTTAAAAAAAAAGACAATGGGTAGCAAAAGATTCGTAGCACACCAATCTTGACAAGATAGTTAAATCTACTGATGTTCAGTAAATATCGTGGAGATAAACTAAGTTTATACTTTTCACATATATTGTATAAAAGAGACATAATTTATTATTTAGTAAATATCATGGAAATAAACTATGTTTATATTGTTCACATATACACCATGTAAATTTATATATTTTCAAAAACTACTTAATAAAAAAGAACCATAACTTAGAATTCGAAAGGTGCTACATAAATTGAGACACAGAGGAGTGTACAATAGAGATTATTATCAACTTATTGATCACTGACTGATAAACATGTAGTACTTAGATAGTGTGTCAGATACTTTTTTGAAGGATGTTGAGGAGACTAAACATATACATAAGGAGATAGATCAAATTAAATACTAGGGAAAACCATCTTCACAATTTGATACATCAGCAAACAAAACAAGGGATGAGTTGAATGAAGAATAACTAGACAAAGTGGAGGCAAATGCCTCACCTGTTCCAGAATCTTAAGGGGCCAATAACATTTCAGAATTCTGATGCTAATGTAACCTAGAATAATGAAGACACAACAAGAACGAAATATGTCTAAGCAAGAGAGTATATATGATACATCAAGTGCCCTATATTAAACATTCAGGGAGAGACTTAATGGGAATGCTATATCTCCAAAAATAGTAGATCCCACAAAATATCAAGATATTTTTATCATTCTAAATGACTCTTAGCTTGAAATGAGGGAGAGACTTAATGGGAAGTCTCACCAGAAATATAAATGCTAAGTTTTTTGGGAATGTCAAATATAAAATACACTTTTAAGGAACCAAGGAATGAGTTGAGTCGAAATAGTGTGGAAGATTTTGACCTTCTATAGCTCGTGAACTAGTTGCATCAACAGGTAAAGTAAGGTGAGATCAAGCATACCTGGAATACCTTGAACATTCAATCAAGGATTGTTTTGCACTAATTGACCAAATAAACGTCGTATTTCTGCTCTAATTTCATGCAATCATCCTTTGGAGAAATAATTTCAACTAAGGTGATATAATTAGTCTAATCGCAAAATAGTCTTGCGACTCTGACCAAGAAAAAAAAATTGAAAACAGTTCAACAACTACGACCAAGAACTGAAATAAAAAATTGACAACCCCCCCTAGAAAACAGTCCAGTGACTTATTTACTGTCATAAGTACATGCACATGTAGAACAGAAATGGAAAGAAGAGAGAAATTCAAACTAAAATTAATCGAGATAATCACTTTGCTCAAACCCTTTTATTTACTGTCAACTATTTCTTTTCACACAATACCATTCAATTAAAAAAAATAAAAAACAAGCAAGAACAAGGACTCAAAACTCTCTTGGTTAAATATAAGTAATAGAGTTGCCCTGTTTACCTTGGATACGTCGGAGCAGTACTCCGTGAATAGTTGCCTGAGCCTTGGAAGATCTGAATGAAATAAGCAGCAATTCACTCTCTTCATACATACAGAAGGGTACAATTTGCTTAATATGTGTGGAAATACGGTAACGAAAATATACAAATATGTCTCTAGGACATTCTGTAGAATGGGATTTACAAGGGGCAAACAAACAAATAAAGCTAGTTTTTGTTCAAAATCTGATGATCGATTTGATTAGTACATTAGTAATCTTGATAGTTCAATGTGTACGTGAATTGATTATTCATATGGAGATATG
>JAJONQ010002628.1:0-20580 GCA_036250385.1 Solanum microdontum
TTTAGTTTCAGTTTTGCTAGATCTAGTTGGGGCATGTCCCAACATTTCTAGTCAGTTTAGAGGCTTATTTCAGACATAGATAGATTCAGCTTAGTATTGAGTTAATATCTTCTTTGTATTAAACTCATCAGTTTTCATATATCTCAGATATAGTATATGGGTATTCCCCATCTTTTTCATTTTATTTATGATTTAGCTTCCGCATCAGTTTATTATCTTTAGTATGCTCATGATCATGCCAGCAAGGTTAGCTTGGGATCACTTGTGGTCCTAGGTCCCGTGTCCGCGTCTCGGGGGTAGCTTGGGGCGTGACAGTATTTTTTTTTAGTTATATTTCAGTATGCTTGTGTGCCAACTCAGGGTTAGCTTGGGTCACTCCTGATCCTAGGTCCTGAGTTTACATGAAGTGGGTAGCCTCGGGGAGTGA
The DNA here is from genome assembly GCA_036250385.1 of Solanum microdontum. Taxonomy (NCBI): domain Eukaryota; kingdom Viridiplantae; phylum Streptophyta; class Magnoliopsida; order Solanales; family Solanaceae; genus Solanum; species Solanum microdontum. Next base: position 428 of record JAJONQ010002628.1, read on the forward strand.
CAAACTTGGTAACAGAGCATTAAGTTCAAGAGTCCTAGGATTTCTTAAGCCATACTAAGTAGAGTCCTTTTCATGGGTGTGAAGTACACCACATCTAATGAGAGGGAGGCTACAAAGTGTTTTAGAAAAAAACTTCACTTTCTTGCTATTCTTATCATGCGTAGGTATGATCTTCCTTCTAATTCTTCGTTATGCGGTTCAGATCATGCCTCCTCGTAGAGCTTACCTAATGGAATTCTAATGCACGCAACGCTAATGCAGTTACTCCAGTCCCAGACCATGAGGTCTTGAATGCAGAGTTTCGGAATGCTATCTAGATCTTGACTCAAAGTATGGCTACTAGAACAATCATCAGCTCCAGTTCCTACTAATACTAATAATGGGTTAGTAGCGGCTAGGGTTTAAGATGTTGTTCGGATGAATCCCCCAGAGTTTCTGGGGTCACAGGTTGGTGAGGACCCACAGAACTTCATTGATAAGGTTAAGAAAATCTTTGGAGTGATGCAAGTGACTGGTAATGATAGGGTAGAGTTGGTATCCTACCAGCTTAATGATGTAGCTCACATTTGGTTTACTCAGTGGAAAGGAAACATCGGTACAGATGTAGTTCCTATAACTTGGGAGTGTTTTACTGAAGCTTTTCTTGACAGGTTCTTCCCGAGGGAGTTGAGAGAGGCAAAAGCTCAGGAGTTTATGAATTTGAGACAAGGTACAATGTCAGTCGAAGAGTATGGGCTGAACTTCACTCAACTCTCTAGGTATGCTCCACACATCGTTGTCAATCCAAGGGCACAAATGAGTAAGTTTTTGTTTTGGGTATTCGACTTAGTGAGACATAGTGCAGGAATGCTATGTTGTTAGAGGATATGAATATCTCTAGGCTTATGACTTATGCTCACCAGCTTGAGGGAAATAAGCTTAGAGAAATGGCTAATGACAACAAGAAGGCTAGAGCATGCAACTATGAGTACTCTCAGCAGAAATCGAGCGGTGGAAATCGCTCATAATTTCAGCAGAGACTACACCCCCAACACCTTCATCAACTAGTGCTCCATCCCCCAGGTTTTCGACATGATCAGAAGGGTAAGGCATCAGGTTCTAAGTCTCAAGGGAGTAATTCAGGTAACATGACTTTCCCAACTTGTCCGAAGTGTGGTAAGAACCATCCAAGCGAGTGTCTTGTAGGCAAGAAAGGGTGCTTTGGGTGTGGTCAGTCTGGCCATAGGTTGAAGGATTTCCCTTATGCCAGGCAGGGGCATGGAGGTAACAATAATAGGGCTCAGTCTACAGTTCTAGCAGAACTAGCAGGTCGTCCAACTCAGCAGGGTTCTTCATATGGTACAGGTGGCGGTCAGCGCTAGAACAAGTTGTATGCTCTCTAGGTTCACCAGGACCAGGAAGATTCTCCTGATATGGTCACTTGTACATTACGAGTCTTTCATTTAGATGTTTATGCATTATTAGATCCAGGGGCTACGTTTTCCTTTGTGACTTCCTATATAGCAGTAAACTTTGGTGTCAATCCAGAAACTCTTTCAGAACCCTTCTTAGTCTCTACTCTAGTTGGTGACCCAGTTATAACTAGACGTGTATACATAAAGTGCCCTATGATAGTCTCTCAGAAAGTCACCTAAACAAATCTAGTAGAGTTAGAAATGGTAGATTTTGATATCATTCTAGGCATGGATTGGTTACATTCCCGGTATGTCTCAGTCGATTGTAGAACTAGGATCGTTTGGTTTCAGTTTCCAAACGTACTAGTCTTAGAATGGAATGGTAGTATCTCGGTGCCTATGGGTTGATTCATTTCTTACCTTAAGGCCAGAAAAATGATTTCCAAGGGATATATGCACCATTTTGTTTAGGTCAAGGATTCAAAATCCAAAATCCCAACTCTTGAGTCAGTTCCAATAGTAAATGAGTTTCCAGAAGATCTTTTAGAGTTCCTCCCTAATGAGAAATCAAGTTCGGAATAGATCTCCTTCCATATACCCAGCCCATTTTGATTTCTCCTTATATAATGGCTCCAGCTAAGCTTAAGGAATTGAAAGAACAGGTGAAAGACCTTCTAGATAAGGGCTTCATCAGACCTAGTATTTCCTCATGGGGTGTACCAGTATTGTTTGTGTGAAAGAAAGATGGTTCTCTCAGAATGTGCATTGACTATGGTCAGTTGAACAAGGTCACCATGAAGAATAAGTATCCCATCCCCAAGATTGATGACCTGTTCGACCAATTTTAGGGTACTAGTTTCTCTTCTAAGAAAGACCTCAGATCCAACTATCATCAGCTCAGAGTTAGAGATAGTGACATTCCGAAGACAACTTTTAGGACTCGGTATGGTCATTATGAATTTGTAGTTATGTCTTTTGGACTAACAGATGCTCCTGCAACTTTCATGGACTTAATGAGAAAGGTGTTCAAACAGTATTTGGATTTGTTCATTATTGTCTTTATTGATGATATCCTTATTTATTCCCGAAATGAGGAGGAACATGCGACTCATCTAAGAGTGGTTCTGCAAACTTTCAAAGATCGCCAGTTATTCGCTAAGTTCAGCAAATGTGAATTCTGGTTATAATCAGTCTCTTTCCTTGATCATGTGGTATCTAGTGAAGGAATTCGGGTGGTTTCTCAGATAATAGAGGCAGTGAAACAATGGCCCAGACCCACCTCTCCAATATATATCAAAAGTTTCTTGGGTTTGGCTGGTTATTATAGGAGATTTATTAAAGGATTTTCATCCATAGGCTCCCCATTAACTAAGTTGACTCAGAAAAAGGTAATGTTTCAGTGGTCAGATTAGTGTGAGAAAAATTTCTCAAAACTGAAGACTAGGTTGACTACCACTCCTATCTTGACTCTACCAGATGGTTCAGACGGTTATGTGATTTATTGTGATGCATCCAGGGTCAGCCTAGGTTGTGTGTTGATGTGGTGAGGTAAGGTCATAACTTATGCTTCTAGACAACATAACGTTCATGAGATGAACTACCCGACTCATGACCTCGAGCTTGCAGATGTAGTATTTGCCCTAAAGATTTGGAGACACTACTTGTATGGTGTGTATGTTGATATATTCACAGATCATAAAAGCTGAATATTCGTCTGAGGAGATGGCTTGAATTCCTCAAAGACTATGATATGAATGTGCTTTATCATCCCGGTAAGGCCAATGTAGTAGCTGATGCTCTTAGCAGATTATCTATGGGTAGTGTAGAACATGTTGAGAAAGAAAGGAAAGAATTAGCAAAACAGGTTCATCGGCTTGCACTCTTAGGAGTTGTTCTTATGGACAGGGAAAATAGTGGGGTAATAGTTCAGAATAGATCTGAATCTTCATTGGTAGTGGAGGTTAAGGAAAAATAGGAGAGTGATCCTTTATTACTTCAGTTGAAAGGTGCAACCATCAGCAGAAAGTAGAGGTTTTCTCCCAAGGGGGAGATGTTGTGCTTCGTTATCAAGGTTGCTTATGTGTTCCTAGGGTAGGTGAGTTGAGGCTATCATTATAGAAGACCATAATTCTAGATATTCTATTCATCCAGGTGCCACTAAGATGTGCCGTGATCTGCGGGAAGGCTTTTGGTGGAACGACATGAAGAGAGACATAGTAGATTTCATGGCTAAATGTCCTAATTATCAACTGGTTAAGGTAGAACATCAGAAACTAGGAGGTATGACTCAAGAGATTAACATTCCTACATGGAAATGGGAAGTGAGAAACATGGACTTCATCACGGGTTTACCTTATACTCGCAGACAACATGACTCCATTTGGGTGATAGTGGACATAGTTGCTAAGTCCGCTCACTTCTTGGCTGTCAAGACTATAGATTTAGTGGAGGATTACACTAAACTCTACATTAATGAGATAGTCAGGTTGCATGGGGTTCCTTTGTCTATCATCTCAGATAGAGGTCCTTAGTTTACTTCTCATTTCTAGAAATCATTTAAGAAAGGTCTTGGTACTCAGGTAAATCTCAGTACAACATTTCATCCACAGACGGATGGTCAAGCAAAGCATACCATTCAAACCTTAGAGGACATTTTGAGAGCTTGTGTGATTGATTTCAAGGGTAGTTGGGATGATGACCTACCTCTTATAGAGTTTGCCTACAACAATAGTTACCATTTTAGGTATTTAGATGGCCCCTTATGAGGCACTATATGGGCGTAGATGTAGATCCTCGATTGGTTGGTTTGAAGTAGGTGAAGTAGCATTGATTCAGCCAGATTCACTTCATGAGGCAATGGAAAAGTTCAACTTATCAGAGATAGACTAAAGATAGCTCAGAGTCGTTAAAAGTCCTATGCAGATGTGAGGAGAAGGGACTTAGAGTTTGAAATCGATGATTGGATTTTCCTAAAGGTGTCACCTATGAAGGGGGTGATGAGATTTGGCAAGAAAAGGAAGCTAAGTCCAAGATATGTAGGTCCTTACAAAATACTGAAAAGGGTTGGTAATGTGGCGTATGAGTTAGAATTGCCGGCAGAACTAACGGCTGTTCATCCAGTCTTTCACATCTCTTTGTTGAAGAAGTGTGTGGGTGATCCATCATCAATAATACTAATAGAGGTTGTGACTGTGAAAGATAGTCTCACTTATGAGGATATGCTAGTTGAAATTCTTGACCGTTAGGTTTGTAGGTTGAGAAATAAAGAAGTATCCTTAGTGAAAGTTTTATGGAGGAGTCAGTCTGTAGAGGGAGCTACTTGGGAAGCAGAAGCAGCCTTGAAGGCCAAGTATCCTCATCTCTTTCCTTCTAATTCCGTTTCAGCTCGAGGTAATAGTTCCCCTCCAGTCTCTTAGCTTACTCTTGCGTAAATTCAGTCTCAATGTCATGTACATTCAGTAGTTCTTTTATTTTCAGTATATTTGCATGTTCTTGGAACTCAGTTCAGTCAGAAATAAGTTTTTAGCACTTAGTGGTAAGGATTGCAGCTTCTTTCCTCCATACCGAGCTAGTTTAGACTTCATTCGAGGACAAATGTTCCCAAGGGGGGGGGGGAGAAAATATGACACCCTAGATTCAAAAAAGACCAAACATTCAAAATTTTAGGATTTGCAGGTGTCACCGATGAGGCCAACCCACGGCCCGTGGTCTAAACCACGGATCGTGGTTGGCCTCCTCATCTTGCTCTAAAATTTTTGGAAAGGCACGACCTATGGCCGGACCTATGGACCGTAGGTGGGACCATAATCCCTGGTCTAGGTCCGTGGATCGTGGCCCCTCAAACCCAGTCTCTAACGCCAAACGATGCCTGCCAGGACGGACCATTGGTTAGTCCATGGTCCGTTGGTCAGGCCCGTCGTTGGCCTCGTCAGATTTTAAGTAAGGGGTTGTTTTGTCTTTTCCCGTTTGCATTGGACATCTAAACTACATCATTTAATCCCTAAACTACCTAGTTTTGGTCAGTTTAAGCCTAGTAACTTAATCAGAACTTACCCTAAGCGATCTATTCACAAATATTTTCCAAAAGTAGAGCAAAAGGAAAAGAAATAGTCGACCAAGATCTCTCCAAGAACACAACAGGTTTTCTCTAGTTCTAGCCTCGAAATTGAAAGATTTCTCCGTGAAATTCGTCACAAGGTATGTGGGATTTCACTAGTGGATTCCTTCCATCCACTAAGTCCCTAGAATTCAATCAGATTCTTAATTCGGTATATCTTTCTTAGACCTAGGATTTCTAAAACCTTATATATTGGTTGTGATTTAGATGTTATAGTATTCTTAATCAGATTATCATGTTTTTGTGAAGTCATTTTTTAGTTCCTTGCATAAAACTCAGAATCCTAGTTGTGTAGATTCTCTTAGTTCATGAATTACACATGCTAGGTCAGTTAAAATATATACATGCTCCAGTTATGAATGTTTCATTATCAGTATTTAAATGTTGCATTCTCAGATTTTGCATGTTAGAACATTGAGCTATCCAGTATTTTAGTTATGTTGTTTATACACATTTCAGTTGGGTGTAGGCTTAGACCGAGTTGGACTATGGTTCAACGTACCCTCGTAGTCCCAGAACTACGTGCCCCGTTAGGTTTATAAGTCCCCTATGTTGGGCATCAAATTTAGTGATCACGCCAGTCATGCCTTTATACCCCTGGTAAGGTATATTCGGTCCTATCGATGGGGCATATACATTGGACTCCATGTTTAGCTCATGTGTTTTTATGTCGGTTAATAGTAGCTCCCACAGTCAGAAATTAGTGCAGTTAACTAGGTTTTTAGTTATACCTCAGCATTTAGTCTCAGTAGGTCATGTTCAGGATTAGTACTTGGTTATTGCATCTAGCTCAATCTTTAATATATTTCAGTATTTATATTCAGTTCAGATTATATCATTGCTCAGTATGCTTTGTTCAGTTTATGTATTTTATTCAGCTATATGCTATATCCTGGATGCTTAGTACATTCCAAGTACTGACACATACTCTACGCTAAATCCTTTCATGATGTAGGTTCATGTACTTAACATCCAGATCACGCATAGATCGGTACCCGATCTTCATTTCATCAACTTCAGTGGTGAGTCCTTATACTTCGAGGACAATATACATGTTTTGTTTTGCTATTCAGTATTTCATTTCAGTTTCCATTTTGCTAGAGTTAGCTGGGGACATGCCCCAACAACTTTAGTTAGTAAAGGATTTTTTAGACATAGTATTAGATTCAAAATTAGATTTGAGTTTGATCCTTTAGTTGTTTTAAAAATCATAGTATTTTATATATTCAGATCAGTTGGGTATTCCCCACTTTTAGTTATCTTCTATTTTAAGCATCTGCATAGTATCTGTTTTTAGTTATCTTTCAGTATGGTTGTGATATGCCAGCTCAGGGTTAACTTGGGGTAACTCTTGATCCTATGACCCGTGTTTACATCAAGGGGGTAGCCTCGGGGCGTGACACTTTTGTTATTTATCCAATGAGTGTGTGTTACTCCTGATGGGGGAGAACGTGAACTTTATGAGGAGTCCAGGGAGGATGAGCACAAGGATCAATGGGTTGAAGCCATGAAAGATGAGATGAAGTCTCTGCATGAAAACCACACTTATGAGTTGGTGAAATTGCCCAAGGGCATGAGAGCTTTGAAGAACAAGTGGATGTTCAAAGTTAAAGTTGAAGAACACAACTTGAAGCCCAGATACAAAGCTAGATTGGTTTTTAAGGGATAAGGAAGGGTATTGACTTTGAAAATATATTTTCTCCTGTCATGAAAATGTACTCCATTCATAAGGTTCTAGGTTTGGCTGCTAGTCTTAATTTAGAGATTTAGCAAATGGATGTGAAGATGTCTTTCCTTCATGGTAGCCTAGAATAAGAGATTTATATAGAGCAACCTAAGGGCTTCAAAGTAGATGGTAAAGAAAATTTCGTGTGCAAACTCAGAAAGTGTCTCTATGGTATAAAGCAAGCTCTTAAACAATGGTACAATAATTTTGAATCTGTTATGGGGGAGAAAGGCTATAAGAAGACTTCTTGAGATCATTGTGTCTATGCACAAAAAAATTCTAATGATGATTTTATCATCCTTTGGTTTTATGTGGCTGATAAGTTAATTGTGGGCTGAAATACTTCCAAGGTTGACGAGTTGAAGAAAGAGTTGTGTAAGTCTTTTGCTATGAAAGACTTGGGTCATGCCAAGAAAGTTTTGGGGATGAGAATTACTCGTCACAAAGATGAAAGGAAGATTTATTTGTCATAGAATAAGTACATTGAACATGGACTAGAGATTTTCAATATAAAGAATGTTAAGCATGTTAGTACACTTCTTGCTGGTCATATGAAGTTGAGAAAGATGATGTGTCGTAAAGCTAGGATGGAAAAAGAGATCATGACCAAAGTTCCATATTCCTCCCTTGTCGGAAGTCTAATGTATGCAATGGTATGCACTAGACCTGATATTTCTCACACAATTGGTTTTTTTAGCAGATTTCTTGAAAATCCGAGAAAAGAGCATTGGGAAGCTGTGAAGTGGATACCCGATATCTTATAGGAAGCTCAAATGAATGCTTGTGTTTTGGAGCATCAAATCCAATCTTGAAGGGCTATACATAGGCTGAAATGGCAGGTGACCTTGATAATAGAAAATCCACTATTGGATATTTGTTTACTTTTTTTTGGAGGAGCTATATCATGGCAGTCGAAGTTGTAGAAGTGTATTACTCTATCTACAACTGTAGCTGAGTATATTGTGACTACTAAAACCGGCAAGGAGATTATATGGCTCAAGTGATTTCTTCAAGAGCTTGGTTTGCATTAGATGAAGTAAATTGTCTATTGTGACAACTAGAGTGCAATAAACTTGAGGAAGACTTCTTGTACCATGCAAGGGAGGAAAAAACACATCGATGTCAGATATCATTGGATTCGTGAGGAAGTTGAGAGTGAATTATTTCACGTCAAAAGTATCCATATAAGTGAAAATCATGCAGATATGCTGACCAAGACGATACCAAAAGACAAGTTAAAGTTATGCAAAGAACTTGTCGGTATGAGCTCTCTCTAAAGAAAATGAAGATGCCTCCTTCCGGTGAATGGGCCTTGAGGGGGAGATTTGTAGGGTCCATACCCATTAAAGATAAACTAAAAGGAAGTTAGGCAGCAAATGTTGAAAATTAAATTGCTGCAGAAGTTGAAAAAATGATTGATTTGGTGGTTGCGAAATTGGTAAGATTTGCAACCTTTTGAAATTTGCTATGTTTGCCTATGTCATCAGTGACATATGCATTGTTTTCTGTTATATAGAGCATTCTTGCTCATTGTAGAACACACCAAGATAGAGAGAAAGAAATATTTTAGAGCAAAGTGAGGTATTCCATAGACTCTATAAGAAAAATATTCTATGTCGAAAAATAGAGTGTGAGCGATATTTTAGTAAGGTGGTTAATCAAAATAGTGTTATTCGTTTGGTGTGTGTTGCAGTCACTTTTAATATCATATTAGTGACTGTACAGTGTAAAAATTCATTGTTATAGTGATATTAGTTACGTCTCTTGGCCCCTGGGTTTCTCGTTATTTAAAAGGGTTTCCACGTAAAATTCTTGGTGTCATTGTTTTCCCATTTTATTTTCATTATTTTTTACCATATATATTTTTTCGTGTTAGTCCACAATTTTCCAATAAATTTCACAAATTCAATACTCGTACTATAATATAATGTACTGTAAAAGTAGAAATCATGTGTATATAAGAATTTTATTAGTATTCGCGGTAGAGGAAATTCCACTTGAGATTCAATTGTAACTATAATCACAAAGCTCAAACTGAATAGTAATTTCAATGGTAAAATCCTTGCATGCTCAGAATAAGGAAGAATGAGTGAAAGGAGTCAGATTGAGTGAGTGGGGATGATAATGGGGCAGCGAGACTGATTTTAAGGATATGCGTTGCGGGGAGGGTTGAAGTAAGTTTTTAAAATATCAATGTGGGATGGGGTTTTTCCTTACATGTAGTATCTTTAGCTTATCATTATTAATCAATCTTCTGAAATTACTCAGAGTAACAATTTTCCATGGTTTAATGTCCTATTAGCCAGATAGTTTACTACCTTGTTTCCTTTAATCACTATGTGTAATATTCTGATACTTTTATTTGTTATCAATATCCAAACTTCCTCTATTAGATCACTAATTTTCCATGAAAATTCCCAAATTTTGAGTAAATATTTTTCAATGCTACGGAATCTATTTCAATTACACCTTACTAGTACTGCTTGTCTGCTTCATGTATTTCAAAGCTTGTAATATATATAGTCATCACCTCTGTGTGAATACCATTTGTTTATCCTTATATGTTATGGTATCTTCAGTTTCATTTTTAACACAAAATTTTCATGATTCTCTCTCTAGAATTGGAAATTAATTAACATAATTTACTTGTGCCACTCATATGAAATAAACTTAATAGCAACAATTGTCCCTAATCCTCTTTTCAAAGTGAAGCAAATTATGGGGTATGAAAAGGGGTGGTATAATGCAGAATGGATTGAAAACACATAACGGGGCAGGGCGAGCGACTTGAGAACTTTGTGGGTTAAGGCTCAATCTGCCCCGCACTTTCCCATTGCCATCCCTTTAAGCAAGAGAGAAATGAAGAAATGAGAGAAGTTGATTATGAAAATATCAGGTCTTAACTACCTTCTGTTAAGTTGAAATACTCTTTAGTTGCATAGGAATTGATGTGGAACTTTTCTTAATTTATGTTATCGTTATAATATAATATCATCTTTATATATAATTTTTTTTCTGATAAGGACACATGTATATCGCAACAAAGTATCCTTTTAAATTTCAAACACTTTTCTAACACATTTAGCTGCACAACCTTCTCTCTTTTTCTAACTCATTTAGCTGCACAACCTCCTCTTGTACTTTCTCATTATTGAAAAAATCCCTTTTTTTAAGTGACCTTGTCCTCAAGGTCAGGACGAGCTACGAACTCTCAAAACTAGCCCTTGATGTAGCCTTAATCTTCCCAAGGTACCTTTTTCGGGCCCAAATTAGTCCATTACACCATAATCTTGACACCATCAACACAATAATTAACCTTGACCATCTTGCACCACAAAATAACTAGAGGTTGCTACAAAACCTTTCCACTGTTTGTTACAAATCAAAATTTAATGTTGAAGATTAATAGTAGAACCAATTAACTTCGTCAATTGAGAAATGGGAAATATCGAAAGATGGAGGATACTCTAAATAGAAAATCATTGTCTCCACATTTTGCACAGCTCTGTATAGACCATAGAACTAAACACTCAATTTGTGGTACATTCTCATAATCACTGAGGCTTGTCTATAAGGATATAGTTTTAGATACATAAGGTACCCAACCACTAGAGTTTCGTCAGTTCTATTATAGTTAGATTAAAATTTGATGAGAGATGGAGCTGGATCAAATAATCCTGTTTATATGTATATATATTTATTGGGCTATAGTTTGAACCATTTGATGTATGTAAAGGTATAAAAATCCGGTGAATTTATTGTGCTTAGAGATTAAAAAATCAAGGAGGCTGCAAGGTGTTTAAGGAAAACTTCAGTTTCTTGTTACTCTTATCGTGCGTAAGGTATTATGTAATTACTTATTTCTAACTCAACGTTATGCGCTTTCAGATCATGCCTCCTTGTAGAGCTTATTGAAGGAATGTGAATGCCCGCAACGCTAACGCAGCTCCTCCCGCCCTAGATCAGGACGTTTCGAATGCTGAGTTTCGAAATGTGATTCAGCTTTAAGCTTAGAGTGTGACCAACCAGAACAACCAACAAGTTCCATTTCCTGCAAATGCTAGTGGTGGATCAGTGGTAGCCAGGGTTCGTGATTTTGTTAGGATGAATCTTCTTGAGTTATTAGGATCGCAAATTGGTGAGGATCTCCAAAACATCATAGATGAGGTCAAGAAGATCTTTGGAGTGATGCAAGTGACTGGAAATGATCGAGTGGACTTAGCATCCTACCAGCTTAAGGATGTAGCTCACATCTGGTTTACTCAATGGAAAGAAAACAGGGGTACAGATGCAACTCCTATCATTTGGGAATGCTTTAGTGAGACTTTTCTGGACAGGTTCTTCCTAAGAGAGTTGAGGATTGCAAAAGCTCAGGAGTTCATGGATTTAAGGCAAGGTAGCATGACAGTCCAAGAGTACGGACTCAAGTTCACCCAACTCTCCAGGTATGCTCCTCACATGGTTGCCGATTCCAGGGCTCAAATGAACAAGTTTCTGTATGGGGTATCCGACTTAGTGAAAATGAAGTGTAGAAATGCTATGTCACTAGAAAATATGAACATCTCTAGGCTCATGGCCCATGCTAAGAGGGTTGAGGGAGATAAGCTTAGGGAACAGGCTAAGGATAATAACAAGGCTAGAATAGGAAACTATGAGTATTCTTAACAGAAATCGGGTGTGGTGGAAATTGCTCACAATTTCAGCATAAGTCTTCATCTCTAACACCTTCATCATCTAGTGTTCCATCTTCCAGGTTTCAAACAGGATCAGAAGGGTAGGGCATCAAGCTCTAAGTCTCAGGGGAGTGTTTCAGGCACCAGAACCTACCTAAATTGTCCAAAGAGTGGTAAGAACCATCCGAGGGAGTGCCTTGCAGGAGAGGAAGGATTCTTTGGGTTTGGTCAAAGGTTAAGAGATTGTCCTTCTTCTAAATAAGGTCAACGAGACAATAATGGTAGGGCTCAGTCTACAACTTCAGCAGCACCAGTAGGTCACCCGACTCAGCAGGGTAACTCATCTAGTATAGGTGGCGGGCAGCGCCAAAATAGGTTATATGTTCTTCAGGCTCGACAGGAACAGGAAAATTTTCCTGATGTAGTAACTGGTACGTTACGAGATTTTAACTTAGATGTTTATGCTTTGTTAGATCCAGGAGCTACTCTTTCCTTTTTAACTCTTTATATAGCAGTCAACTTCAATGTTTGTCCAGAAACTCTCTCAGAACTCTCTCAGTCTCTACTCCAGTTGGTGACCCAGTTATAGCTAGACGGGTATACAAAAATTACCCTATCACAGTGTCCCAGAAATTCACCTCAGTAGATCTCATAGAGTTAGAAATGGTAGATTTTGATATCATTCTAGGCATGGATTGGCTACATTCCTGTTATGCCTCAGTCGATTGTAGAACTAGGATTGTTCGTTTTCAATTTCCAGACGAACCAATCCTAGAATGGAAGGGTAGTAGTTTAGCGCCTATGGGTCGATTCATTTCTTACCTTAAGGCCAGAAAGATGATCCCTAAGGGTTATCTCTATCATCTAGTTCAGGTTAACAATTCAAGCTCCGAAACCCCAAATATTGAGTCAAGCCCGGTAGTTAATGAGTTCCCATACATATTTCTAGAAGATCTTCCCAGAGTTCCTCCCGAAAGGGAAATCAAATTTGGAATTGATTTCCTTCCAGATACCCAACCTATTTTTATTCCTCCTTACATAATGGCTCTAACTGATCTTAAGGAATTGAAAGAGCAGTTGAAAGACCTTCTAGATAAGGGCTTCAACAGACCTAGTATTTCCCCATTGGGTGCACCGCTGTTGTTCGTGAAAAAGAAAAATGGTTCTCACAGGATGTGCATTGATTATAGGCAGTTGAACAAAGTCACAAACAAGAATAAGTACCCTTAGATTGATGACTTATTCGACCAACTTCAGGGTGCTAGCTAATTCTCAAAGATAGACCTCAGATCTGGTTATCATCATCTCAAAGTCAGAGATAGTGACATCCCGAAATTAGCCTTCAGAATTTGGTATGGTCATTATGAATTTGTATTTATGTCATTTGGACTAACCAATTCTCCTGCAGCTTTCATAGATTTCATGAACAAAGTGGTCAAGCAATATTTGGACTTGTTCGTTATCATCTTTATTAATGATATCCTTATTTACTCTAGGAATGAGGAAGAACATGCGACTCATTTGAGGGTTGTCCTACAAACTCTCAAAGATGGCCAGTTAATTGCTAAGTTTAGTAAATGTGAGTTTTGGTTGCAATTTGTTGCTTTCCTTGGGCATATTATGTCTAGTGAAGGGATCCGAGTGGATTCTTAGAATATAGAAGCAGTGAAACAATGGCCCATACCTACCTCTCTTATAGATATCAGAAGCTTCTTGGGTTTTGTTGGTTATTATAGAAGGTTCGTGGAAGGATTTTCATCCCCAGCCTCTCCATTGACTAAGTTGACTCAGAAAAAGGTTAAGTTTCAGTGGTCAGATGATTGTGAGAAAAGCTTTGTAGAACTGAAAACTGGTTTGACTACATCTCCGATTTGACTCTACCAAAGGGTTCACACAGTTATGTTGTCTATTGTGATGCATCCAGAGTCGGCCTAGGTTGTGTGTTGATGCAGCGAGGTAAGGTTATAACTTATTCTTCTAAACAACTTAAGGTGCATGAGAAGTATTATCCGACTCATGACCTAGAGGTTGCAATAGTTGTGTTTGCACTTAAGATTTGGAGACATTACTTGTATGGTGTTCACCTAGATGTGTTCACAGACCATAAGAGCCTTCAGTATGTGTTCACCCAGAAAGAGTTGAATATTCGCCAGAGGAGATGGCTTGAATTCCTTAAAGATTAATACATGAGTGTGCATTACCATCCTAGTAAGGCCAATGTAGTAGCAAATGCTCTTATTAGACTATTTATAGGTAGTGTAGCACATGTTGAGGAAGAAAGAAAGGAACTAGCAAAAGATGTTCACAGGCTTTCTCGCTTGAGAGTTTGCCTTATGAGCATATCAAAGATGGTCGTGTAACAGTTTAGAATGGGGGCAGAATCTTCATTGTTAGTGGAGGTTAAGGAAAAGCAGGACAGTGATTAGATATTGCTTCAACTAAAGGGTGCAGTTCATTAGCAAAGAGTTGAGATTTTCTCCCAAAGGGGAGATGGTGTGCTTTGCTATCAGGGTTGATTATGTGTTCCTAAGGTGGATGATTTGAGACAACAGATTCTTGCAGAAGCCCATAACTCCAGGTATTCTATTAATCCAGGCACCACTAAGATGTACCGAAAGATGTATCGTGATCTGTGGGAAGTCTTTTGGTGAAATGGTATGGAAAGGGATATAACGGATTTTGTGGCTAAGTGCCCTAATTGTCAACAAGTGAAGGTAGAACATCAGAAACCAGGAGGTATGACTCAAGAGATCAACATTCCTACTTGGAAGTGGGAAGTGATCAACATGGACTTCATCACAGGTTTACCCCGTACTCGTAGACAACATGACTCCATTATGGTGATAGTTGATAGAGTTACTAAGTCTATGCTCTTTCTGGCTGTAGTCTTCTACAGATTCGGTGGAGGACTACACCAAGATTTACATTAATGAGATAGTCAGGTTGCATGTGGTTCCTTTGTCTATCATCTCATATAGAGGTCCTCAGTTTACCTCTTATTTCTGGAAGTCTTTTTTCAGAGTGGTCTTGGTACTCAGGTTAATCTTAGCATAACATTTCATCCACAGACGTATAGTCAGGTAGGGCGTACCATTCAGACCTTAGAGGAAATGTTGAGAGCTTGCATGATTGATTTCAAGGGTAGTTGGGATGATCACTTTCCTCTTATAGAGTTCGCCTACAATAATAACTACCATTCTAGCATTCATATAGCCTCTTATGAGGCATTACATGGGTGTAGATGTAGATCTCCAGATGGTTGGTTTGAAGTAGGTTAAGTAGCCTTGATATGGTCAAATTCAGTTCATAATGCTATGGAGAAAGTTCAGCTCATTAGAGATAGACTTAAGACAGCCCAGAGTCGCCAGAAATCCTACGCATATTTAAGGAAAAGGGACTTGGCGTTCCAAGTTGATGATTGGGTTTTCCTGAAAATGTAACATATGAAGAGGGTGATGAGATTCGGCAAGAAGGGGAAGCTAAATCCAAGATATGTAGGCCCTTACAAGATCTTGAAAAGAATTGGCAAAGTGGCTTATGAGTTAGAGTTGCCAACAAAACTAGCAGCAGTGCATCCAGTCTTTCACATTTCGTTGTTGAAGAAGTGTGTGGGTGATCCAGCATCTATTGTACCACTAGAAAGTGTGACTGTGAAGGATAGTCTCACATATGAAGAGATACCAGTTGAAATTCTTGATCGTCAGGTTCGAAGGTTGAGAAACAAAGAAGTTGTTTTAGTTAAGGTTTTGTGGAGGAGTTAGTCCGTAGAGGGAGCTACTTGGGAAGCAGAAGCAACCATGAAGGCCAAGAATCCTTATTTCTTTCCTTCTGATTCCATTCCAGCGTGAGGTAATAGTTTCTCTTCAGTTTTTCAGTCATTCATGCGTAGCTTCAGTATTAGTATCATGTTCCTTAAGTTTGTACTTGCATTTTTAATATATTTTCATATTCTTGGATCTTAGTTCAGTCAAAAATCAACTTCAAGTATTTTAGTGAGAGGGTTGCAGCTATTCCCCTCCGTATTCAGCTAGTTTAGTCTTCAATCAAGGACGAATGTTCCCAAGGGGGAGATAATGTAACACCCATATCTTAGATAGACCAGAATGCAGATTCTAGAAGTTGTAGGTGCGACCGACGGGCACCACCCACGAACTGTAGGTGGGGTCCGTGGATGGCCACCTGCAGCCCCTCCCCAGAAAGCCCAAAAAATTTGGCTAGGGGTAGACCCACGCCAGGACCTATGGATCATAGGTCAGACCAAGGTCCGTGGTCTAGGGCCGTAGGTTAGACCCTTAGATTCCAACCCTCCGAAGTTGAATGACAGTTGACCAGAACGGACCGTCGGTGACCCCAACAACTTTTACGTCAATGGTCATTTGGTCTTTTCCTTATGTGTGGGACCCCTAAACTACGTAGTTTGGGTCCGTTTTAGCCTAGTAAACTAATTAGAACCTAACCTAATCAATCATTACCAAAAAATTATCAATCTTAGAGCAAAATAAGAGGGAAAAGTTGAGCAGCCCTAGTTCAAGGACGCAATGAGTTCTCGTCAGTTCCAGCCCCAAAATTGAAAGATTTCTTCGTGGAATTCATCACTAGGTATGTGGAATTTCACTAGTGGGTTCTTTTCACCCGTTAGGTCCCTAGAATTCACTCAAATTCTTGATTCCCTTCATATTATCTAGACCTAGGGTTTCTAGAATTTCAGTAGATTATTATGAATTAGTTACTTTAATGTTCCTAATCATATTATCATGATTGTAGTATTGCTTTACGTAGATTCTTGCATAAACTCAGAACCCTAGTTATCTAATTCTTTTAGTTCATGAAATACATTAGCTAGGATAGATAAATAGATGTACATGCCTCAGTTTTCGAATGCTTCATTATCAGAAATTAAATGTTGCACTTTCAGTTAGCATGTAAGTATTTTGAGCTATCTAGTATTACATAAATTCAGTCATAATGTGTTAATTAAATAATCAATTGGGAGTAGGCTTAATATCTAGTGGACTGGGGTCAGTCACCCTCAAGTCCCAGAACTACGTGCCCCCGTAGGTTATGCCTATATACCTCTGGCAGGGTATATTATGTCCTCTTGATGGGGCATATACATCAGACTCCACATTTAGCTCATGTGGTTTTATGTCGATTATAAGTAGCTCCCACAGTCAGATTCTAGTGCATTGACCAGGTTATCAGTTACAGTTCAGTATTCGGTTTTAACATGTTATAAACTTGGTCATTGCATTCAGTTACTTCATGTTCAGTATTTTCAATATAGTATCTTGCTCTTATTATGTCATTAGTTTATCGCTTTGTTAAGTTATATGTTTTATTCAGCTTTATTCTATCATGCATGCTCAGTACCTTTCAAGTACTGAGCATACTCTGCGCTACATCTTCCCGTGATGTAGGTTCAGGTCCTTAGCTTTTAGATCATGCATAGATCGGTTCCCGATCTACATTTCAGCAGCAATAGTGGTGAGTCCTCATTCCTCAAGGATGATTGACATGATTATCTTTTCTACTTTTAGTCTAGTTTCAGTTTTTGCTAGATCTAGCTGGGGCATGTCCCAACATTTCTAGTCAGTTAGAGTCTTTATTTCAGACATAGTTAGACTCAGTTTTAGCTTTGGAGTTTGATTTTTCAGTTTAATTTAGAATGGGTATCCCCCATCATTTCAGTTTATCTCATGATTAAGCTTCCGCATAGTATTTCTTGTTTCAATTTATCTTTAAGTATGCTTATTATATGCCACAAGGGTTAGCTTGGGGTCACTCGTGATCCTAGGTCCCGTGTCCGCGTCATGGGGTAGCTTTGGGGAGTGTCAAATTCAAAAGCCTTTAATATTCACCAATCAATCCATAGCTACAGCCCCAGAACTTGGGCGTTTAGCCACTCATAGTATTTGAAAACCGCAAAATATTGTTCATTCGATTTGTACGAAAAAAAAGAGATAGAAAATCAAAACCTATTACAAAATTTGAACTTTCTCTTGCACACCCAAAATAATGTCAAACTGCCTACAAATTAGCCCTAGGGGTCTATTTATAGAAGTTGGGAAAATAAGACTCAAAGTCTAATTCAACAATGAATCATATTTGATACAATTTTTGCTGGAACTTTCTGTACCACGCTGGGGCACCGCGCCAGCCACAGCACCTATCATACTACTCTGTCGTTCTCCCTGTGGCGCACCGCACCGGTAGTGCACCTGGCATGTGCAGCTATAGTGAGGCCTATGGCACTTTGCGCCCATTAGTGCGCCATGGGAAGGCCTCTGTTTTATTGTCCTTGGTGCTTCCATCTTTGGTTTCTTTTCACACTTCCTTGCTTCTCCTTTCTTTGAATCAACTCCTTATTCCTAAAGAGTTCCTGAAACAACTAATCATGTGTTTTAGTGCACAATCATCACAAGTTAAACAAAATCAAGCTAATAGACTCAAGATTACTCTTTAATTTAATCTCATCATGGGCAAATATTGGCAACTTTGGCATATAAATATGCCTAAGATAAGGAGAAAAAGGTGCTTGAATTCATCAACCTTTGTCAAAGAAGCATGAGTGTTAAGGAATATGCTTTGAAGTTCACAAAATTGTCTCGATATGCTCCTACTATAGTTGCTGGTCCTAGATCAAGAATGAGTAAAAGTTTATTTTGGGTGTGTCCGAGATGGTGGTTAAGGAATATCGTACCGTTATGCTTATCAATGATATGGACATTTCTAGTCTAATGGTTCATGCTCAACAAATTTAAGAGGGAAACTTAAGGAAAGGTCTAGGGAGGCAAAGAGGGCCAAAATTGGTGATGGTAACTTCTCACATTCAAGGTTTGAAGGGCATGGTCGTTCTAAGTTCCGACAATGATTTTCCGGTCAAGGTTCCTCCAATGTTCCTCCTAAGTTCAACAAAGATAAGGTGTGTAACCCTAAGCCTCAAAGAGGGTGTGGTGGTTGATCTTAATTGTTTACTTGTGCTAAGTGTGGAAAGAAGCATGAGCGTAGGTGCCTAGCGGGTTCCAATGCTTGTTTTGGTTATGGTAAGATGAACCACAATATAAGAGATTTTCCCTCAGTTGCTAAATATGATGGAAGTACTCATCGAACGACTTAATCTAATCCTCCATCCGGTTCTAATGGGAGTTAGAAGCAAAACTGATTTTATGGATTTCAGACTCATCATGAGAAAGAGGGTTCTCCCGATGTGGTTACCGTTATATTGAAAGTCTTCCAAGTTGATGCTTATGCTTTACTTGACCCCGGTGCTACCCTATATTTTGTGACGCCATATGTGGCTATGAGGTTTGATATTCTCTCAGATGTGTTGTTAGATCTTTTTTGTGTCGCTACTCTTGTTGGTGATTCTATTGTGGCTAAGAGGGTCTATAGAAAGTGTCCCACATCCTTGTCCAATAGAGTCACTCATGTTGATCTTGTAGATCTTGATATGCTAGATTTTGATGTTATCCTTGGTATTGATTGGTTGCATGGATGTTATGCTTCTATTGATTGTAGAACCCGTGTAGTCAAGTTTTAGTTTCCAAATGAACCTATCCTAGAATGGAAAAGAGGAAATTCTAAGCTTAAGAGTTAGTTTGTTTCTTGTCTTAAAGCTAGGAAGATGATTTCTAAAGGTTACATATACCATCTAGTTAGGGTAAGGGATATAGATTCTGAAACCTCGACTCTTGAGTCAGTCCCTGTTGTTAAGGAGTTTCAGGAAGTGTTTCCACATTATATACCCGGTATTCCTCCCGAGAGGGAAATAGACTTTGGTATTGGTCTTCTCCCAGACACACAACCTATGCCACGACCCGAGCCTACACCCTGGACATTGCCGGCACTCGAGAACTATTTTTGGTCCCCAAGTGAACCCTCATCCTAGCTAACTATAAGCGGAAAACTAATTCAAGCATAATGGGAACACCAAAAGCATAAATAAACTTTAAAAAACTCAATTTGAACTCAACTCCAATAACTGTCTGAAACTAATTAAACAAGTTATAGTTAAATGTCTCATGACCCCAAAACATCTCAACAACAAAAGATATAATGGAAGACTCCTCAACCTTTAAACTATCTATGAAGCCTCTAGAACTCAGATAGGTGTCGGGACAGAACCCCCAACAACTTAAAAAACAAAAAGTAAATATGAAGCCTTCCGGAAGCAAGAAGTCTCACCCAAGCTAGCTGGAATGTGAATGGTCTCAACGAACCGCCTGTTGATGACCCTGAACACC
>JAJONQ010002630.1:0-21602 GCA_036250385.1 Solanum microdontum
TATTTATTGTTGGGTTTTAGCAAGGTGTGAATGGGAAGTAAGAAGAGAAAATGGAAATGTGGGGGAACCAATTTTGGAGGGAAAATGAAAAATCATTGCAAATTGCAAATGAAAAGTTATTTCTCCCATATTGGTAGAAGAAAGGACAATTGTTATCGTTATATTATGAAACACTTCCTTTAGTTCTTAAAGGGTTAAGAAGAAGGTGCCCCTCGCACCGTCGTCGTCGTCGCTTGCTCGGCTTTGGATTTGGATTTGGCAAATGATTTGATTGATAATATTTTTGGACAAAATTTATTTAATCAATCTCATTAATTGATTTCCTTTCTCTTATTAATTCAGAATGTTAGTTAATTAATAGAATTAATTTCGTGTAACGGAATTTATTTGAAATTCGCGTGTAACGGTAAAAACGTTCTGAAGGGACCTGTTCCTTTGGAAAAGGCGTTACTTTTCCCAAAAAGACACAACGTTCTGGAAAGACACCACTGTCCGAACAGACGCGTTCCTTGCTACAAATGGCTATAAATAAGAGGTTTTTTCCGTTTTATATTCAATGAAATTTTTTCCTCTCTGCATACATTTTCTTACATAAACAAATTGTTGATCGACTGAGTCTGTGTGTGCCCTCGTTACTGTTCTTGCGTTCGCTGAAATTATTGAAGTTTGAGGTACCGCTACTTCTCTAATAGGTTAATCCGTTTTATCTTGGGAGGAATTAATTTGCAACATCGGGTACTTGAGGGGATTAAATTTCTTAAGGAAACATAGTGGGTTCTGTGGACTCAGATTATTATTTCTATTTGTTTCATCTATTTTCTGTTTCTGTTTTGCTAACTTTAATACATGAGATAACATTTATAAAATAATATTGTAAATTTTATATAGGAGAATGTTAGCATTTAGCACCTTAACATGATATAATAGATTAATTAAATTTTGATAGCTATATATATGCTTTTATGATCACTTGAGAATTCTCTACACTATCTTTAGCGTTTTTTGAATTTCTTAGACCATGTTTAAATTACTTTATTTTAAGTGTTTTATTTTAAGTGTGAGTTGCCTAAGTTTCAGTTAAGGTAGGAGTTTGTAGAGAAAATTTAAGAAAAGTGATCTTAAATAATATTATTTTTCTGATGCTTCTGCTTTATGGATATATTGATTTATATTTAGTTTAATAGGAAATATACAAATTTGATAACTTTAAATAATAATTTTTTTTAAAAAAAGACTTCTAAACGTGCATTAATTTAAGGGTGATTATTTTTAGGACTTTAACATGAAGAGTTAATGTGTAGTAGAATTTTTTTATTTTTTAAATTATTTTTTAATGTGCAGTAGGGATAGATGATGTTTAATTTTCAAATTTGTGATTTAATTTAATTGGAGCCGTCTATTATGCTGAGTTGAAAGGCAAGGTTAGTTCGAGTTTACTTTTCCCCCGTGCTAATGTTCGTCTATTTATTGGTTAAAAAAGATCTGACGAAATCAACAAAAATCTCTTTAATTTCTTAATTTTCCATCCACGCATCTGAAAAAGTTCCACCATCAATCGAAGGAGCCTGTTATAGATGTTGTTTCTTGACGAACCTACATTCGGTATTAATTCTCAAGTGCTATTTGGGATGTTGGAAAAGTGAAAGACGATGCTAAAGGTAGTACATAGTCAGTCCCACATGGATGGTCTATGCGGTACGAAATATGTTTTTTTTTTTTTTTCTTGATACAACAGTTGGACGAATTGTGGTAGCCCGGTTAGAATTGATGGCTAAAATATATATAGTCCATCTCCATGTAAAAGATTTATTACTAATAGATTACTTTCCTTCAAGGATTGATTATTATGTACATGCAGTTACTTGAAGATAATCTCCTCCTATGTAATTAATGCAAGTGGATCAATTCTTTCCTATGTTGACAGTTTCCGTGACGTTCATGTTTGTTGCTGAGGTTAGACTTCCACGCGAAGAAGAAGAAGACCGCTACAGTACTTTCTTGAGTAGAAAACAATGAAGTGAGACAACACATGTATCTCTATTTATCAACGACTTAAAATATGATTTTCATGTAATTTTTTCTATTTAAGTGAATAACATGAACTGATTGTGTTGGGCCCGTGCTGCACTGTCTAGTATAAATAGAATGATAAGTTTGTTAAATAACACTCGACTACTTACTGACCTTCTTCTAACGTTTGATCTTCATGTCCTCCTATCTAGGTCATATGCTTAGTAAGCTTCGAGTGAATCATGTGTTGTCGAATTACCTCTATTCCAAAAACTTTTTCAGCCTACCTCTACCTCTCCTTATACCCTCTATAGTCAGTCTCTCGTATCTCATCAATGGGGCATCTGTGCATCTTCTCTTCACATGCTAGAACCATCTCAGTCTCGCCTTCCTCATCTTGTCCACCACGGAATCCATTCCCACTTTGTCATAAATAGCTTCATTCCTAATCCTATCTCTCCTTGTATACTCACATATTCATTTCAATATCCTCATTTCCGCGACTCTCATATTCTTGAATTGCGGGTACTTGACCGACCAAAACTCTACCCCATACAATATTACATATACGATCACCATTTTATATAACTTACCTTTAAAGTTTGATGACACATTCTTATCACATAAGACACTGGATGTGGACTTCCATTTCACCCATCCTATAATTCAGTATGATGTGTAATATCATCGTCAATCTCTCCATTTCCTTAAATTATTGACCCCAGATACTTTAAATTTCTCTTTTTGAAGATGACTTGGATATCAATCCTTACTTCCAAATCTACCATTAATTGTGTCAATAATCTTAGTCGTGCTCAATCTAAACCTTTAGACTTTAGGGTGCTAGAACAAAAAAAGACATCTAAGATGAACTCATAAACGGAGCTATCTAGCTTCAATTAGTGAATCTTTTAGTGATCAAAAATCAATTACAAGTACCAAACTTGTCATTCTGGACCTTTTATCCCTTGTGTTTATCATTTAAAAAGGAGCTTACCAGTCAAATATTGAGTAAACAATATAATAAAAATGAACTACACTCATCAATAATTCAATATACTTTGGATCTAATTATCTGACGTTTTGGTACTTTTAGAGATCGTTTTATTAAGATATCTCTGATTAAAATTATATTTTTAGATTGAAGGTATATATTTAGGACCTGTTTGGAAGGACATCCTGGTAATTAAATTTGGTGTAATTGGATGTAATTACACTGTCTGTCCTGTTTGGTTGAACATGTAATTACTTGGTCAGCAGGTAATTGGTGTAATTGGCGGGGGTAATTATACTCTACAATCACAGGCAGAGGCTGTGAATTGCTGGTACATGATGTAATTACCCGCTGAATTACTTTTTTTTTTCTATTTTTTTTTGTTTTAATATTTTTTACTTCTATTATTTTAAGTTCTTTTTATTTTTTTATTATTCTAAAAATTTGTAAAAGTTTATTTTTTATTTTATATTATTATATTTCATTTTCTTCTTGTTCTCAACCTTACTTTACGTGATTCTATGCAATTTTTTCGTATTATCTATTTCTTTATGCCATGCTTATTTTCTCATTAGCATAATTTTATTAGTATTCTAATTTTTAAATTAAAATAGAATTTGTTGTTAATTAAGGTTATAGACTTACGTTTTCTTTATTAAGAAAAAAAATAAAAATAAATCATATTTATGCATACTATGTTGAAATTTGTTATAAGAGTATTATGTTAAACTTTTTGTTTTGAATTTATAACTTATGTTATATTTTCAGTTTCATTTGTTTTAGTAATATTGAATTCACATTGCACGTCATTTTTTAATTAGACTTGATAGATTATATTTTTGTCAAACATTTTATAATTTATGACATTTTATTTATATATTAATTTTTTTTATCAAACATGCATTTTACGATATTCGTAGAAACTTCATACTTTTAGTTTTTACGATCAATTCAATTGTAATTACAATGTGGCATCCAAACAGGACATGTGTAATTACACTGTGGCAACCAAACAAGTCAGTGTAATTACTAGGCTACTAATTACTACCCTAGTAATTACACCAATTCTAATTACCAGGTGGCTTTCCAAACAGACCCTTAATATCAACTTTGATCCTAAATATTCCATCTTAATCATCCAGCTTGGTATTATTTAATTTCATCTCCTAGAAATCGATGATATTAGTAATCAACTCATTGCATTACTAATGCATAGAAATCGATGATATCAGTAATACATGTACAATAGAGTGTATTACTAATGCATAGACATGTTGAAAAAATGTACTATCAAACAAGATACTATTAATAATGCATACATTAATTTCTCCAATACGTAGCATTACAAACATTGAATATATCCTATAATAATCTAAAAAACTCATCAATGGTCTACTGTCTTAACAAAAATACCTGGGGTTGAATTCCAAGTAATATTAATGGAAAAGAAGATAGGAAAAGAGATACAACCAATGACACAAACAGTAACAGCAAGAGCGAGTGAATTTTCTAAGGTAGAATACATAGCAGTTACAAATGCAACTACAACTGCGGCCATTGCAAAACCTTGCAGAGTACTTGCTGTATTATAATTCATCCATAACACTCTAAGCAAGCACACGTTGATTTCACCAGCGACTACATCGCTATTTGCCATGGTAGAGTAGATGTATATAGCAGCAGCAGCACATGTAAATGCCAGGACATCCGAAATAACAAATACACGGAATGCTGTTTTCTTTAATAGGATCGACATCCCTTTATTAGGACCGTCATCGCTGTCTAAACCTCCTGGCAATGTAAAACCAGCTGCAAACGCGACTGTCATTATTAGAGTAGCAACAACTACTTGTATTTCAGTTGATTTCAGAATTTTTTCCATTTTTAATTTTTCTCTCTTAGCTTTGGCTTCATCATCATCCTTCCTCATCTTTTGTAGTTGTATCTTTCTGCTATTTTCTGTTTGACGTTTTACCTCAAAGTCACAACGTTGTCCCAATCGTGCATTCATGTCACGCAAATCGGCTACCAATTTCTCCTAATTAGGATCACAAAATTAAAAAATATTATTTACAAGTAAAAGCACAAATAAAATAAAAGCAGAGAAACAAATTAAATTTGTAGATTATTAAAATGTACCTTCTCTGTTGTCTGAATGCGAGAGGATGCAATGTCAAGTGGAGTCTGGTTTTCTTTGTTAAATGTCATCTTGTTTGCGCTAGGATGGTCTAATATAAATTGAGGCACATGGTTCCCATAGGCAGCAAGCAAATGGAGTGGAGTATTGCCCTCATTATCTGCCTCATCAACAAGTCTATCATAACAAAATCTGAACTTAAATAACGTATTGACTAACATTTCGCGATCGTTCAATATGGCAACATGAAGAGCATTTTGGCCATTGCTATTAACCATGTCCCAACAATCTGGGCAGTGAATTAATAACTCATGTATTATCGCTTCATGACCTTCACTGGCTGCAATGTGAAATGCCGTCGTCCACTCATTTCGCTGCCTGCCTGATCGTAGGCTGAGGATTTATTCCGGCACAACATACGGAAAACTAGGTCTGTCAATCCTTGTTTAACAGCATAGTGTAGTGAATTCCAACCCCATTCATCAGCTTCTTTGCACAAATGTTCATTCCGTTGCAATAGTGCCATCGCGCATTCTGGTTAGATATATGTATATATACCTCAAATATTACTTATCATGATATTAAATTTGGAGGAATTCTGACATAAAATTACTCACGCAGCAAATAGCTAGGGGACAATGCAAGTAACGTTTAATTTCTTACCTCTGTGTTTTTGAATTACGGCTGCATGTAGAGGTGTTTGATTGAATGGACCTGCAACATAAGTTGGTTCCTCGTAAACGTTCAAGATTTCAATCAAAGCATCACGAAAACCAAACTAAAGTGGTGTCTCCCCAGCATTATTGGCTGGAAAGTCGTGTTTAGGATCTAGTAATAATTCCATCAACATATTGACAATGCCAATATGTCCACTTCTAACGGCCTTGTGCAAGGCCGTATCTCCAATGTCATCCGTCATCCGTCATCCGTCATCCTCACAAGTGTCTCCTTTCCTTCTACGCTAAGTAGTTCACTCACCACTTCACTTTGTCCTGCATTAGCTGCAATGTGAAGCGCAGTTTCATTTTTCTTATTCTTATAGCATAATAATGCCGGGGTAATCTTAAGGACTTCTCCCACGAAACCTCGTTGGCCAAAGAGAGCTGCCACATGGAGGATTGTGTTTCCCTTTGGAGTAACTTGGTAACCATTTTCTAATTTCTCCCATTTCAGATGATCACAAGTGAAAAATCACCATCTTCCATAATCCCTTTCATTGCAGCATTGTACATGTTTAGATCCATCATGTGTGGATATCCAAGGTGTCACAAAAGTCTTCTTATTTCTCAAATTTTGTGCCCGACCAAACAATGTTAGACAAATGATTAAGTCAAAAGCATTGCATTTATCCAATTTTTTTAAAACTTACATACTCGTTCAAGTACACGTACAAAGCGCATATCCAAAAACTACTTGTTTGTGGAGAATCACAATCATGAAGAGGCTCTGTAATACTCTGGATTCATGCACTTAATTAAGAACATAAAGTTTCCAACTTAAGCATATTGCTTATGAACAACTTTAAGTTTTTTATTTTTCTTTCTAATGTACCAAAAGAAATTACGCTTAACATCCAAAAATAAGAGCAGCAATCTGAATCAAGTAAGAGAAGGGCATTCTGAAAATAAAATGGTACCCTGTTTCAATTGATTTTTCTTTCAAGTCCATTCAAAAGAATATATATTATATTTAGCTGTTCATTAATTCAAAATTAAGATTAAATGCCATTTTCATACATTCTACAACAATATGGATGTTTAGTTTAATAGAACAAGATTTAAAAGCCTTTATTTATTTTCTTAAATGTCTACAAATTAAATCAGACAAATAAATCGGAAAAAGAGGAAATAATACACGACAAAGATAAATATACACATGATTTTCTCACTCCAAGATAAAAACACAATCTTTATCAACAACATGTACTAAAAATCCAATCTTTAACTCATATTCATTCACAAAAAGCAAACCCCAAATGGAAAAAATGAGGATTTAGGTAAAACACAAACATGGAAAACTGTAAAACTAAAGAAAGATTTGATTAGGTAGGTAGCTCTTCAACATACCTTTTTTTTTCTTTGATGGATAAAATCATAAAGACCAGTTTAACACTCGTAGGTCTTTTATTCTTCTTGTTTCTATACAAGTCTAAAACCCAACAAAGATTCTTTGACTCCTTAGTTGGTAAGAACATAATAACGTAAAGAGAGAACAATAATTTCTGATGCCATTCTCACACTTTATGACTCAAAAGGGAATTTTTATTCATGTTTACACACGTCGCATACTATTATTGGCTAGGAAATTCATAGGATGGACCCAGAGAGACACAGAGGAAGTAAAGAATTAAAGCAATCAAAGAGGACAAAGAAAATCATGTAAGTTGAGAAACATATTTAAGTAATACACTCTTTCTTTTATTTGGAAAATCACATCGATAAAATATTTTACTTTGACAAAAATTAACGGGAGAAGGCACAAGTACCCCTCTAGACTATGACCAAAATCACAGATACATCTTAACTAAATTAAGGTCCTATTATCCTCCTAAACTCATTTTATATATAATACTGTACACCTTTTAGCTTATGTGGCACACCCCGCGACTCCACACAGTTGAGGCGCGTGGGATATATTTTGATGTCACGTAAGCCAAAAAGGTGTATAAAATTACAAAAAAAAAAATGAGTTCAGGCAATAATAGGACTTTAGTTTAGTTAAGGTGTGTCTCTGAGATTTGAGTCATAATCTAGGGAGATACTTCTACATTTTTCCAAAATTAAATAAACTATTAATATTAATTAAAAACTAAATTATAAAGTACAACTATTCCAAATATATATATAATTTTTCTCAACCCCGTCCTTCTATATTTTCAAATTCTTTTATACCTCGCCCCCTCTCCACTCCTTCCAAAAAAGTTTGATATTACTTTTTTTTAAAAATAAAATAAAATTCTACCTCACCCCATCTCACCCTCTGCTCCTAATTTATTATTATTATTCTTTACATTTTTCTCATTTTGTGTTAGATGTGTATATATATTTTTAGAAAATATTATTTTCTATTAATGTACCAAAGGTAACAGAAATAAAAAATAATAATTTTAAAAAAAGTCTTGCGACAAGTAAAAAATATATTTATCTAAAACAAAATGAGTAAAAAAAGTAGCGGAGGGTTATGTGGGATGGGTGGAATTTTGTTTTTTTTTTTTAAAATAAAATAATATCTAAATTATTATTTGAAGGGATGGGGGAACGGGAATGAAACAAGAATTTTTTATAAAAGAATATCTTTTGAAAAAAAACTAAAAAATTGAGTTAGGGGTGGTACGGTGAGAGAAAGTCGTGGGGTGGGGTAAAAATATATATATTACATTTTATTTTATAATTTTTTTTGGGGGAATAGTAATACTTTAATCTTTAACTTTAACTATAACTAATACTATTAATTTATGAGATAAGTGTCAAAAACACACCTAAACTATCCCCTAATCATACCTAAACTATTGAGAGTGTGAGTTTCATACCTAAACTATCACTTATTAGTTTGAGAAACACACCCTCATTGGTGTGTGTAATGCACTCTCTCTTTTATTTGAAAAAACCTTGACACATAGAATTCCATATGGATAAAATATTTCATCTTGACAAAAATTAAATATTAAAGTATTCCTATCCCCCCAAAAAATATTTTTTTTAAAATAAAATTTAAATTGTTTTTCTTACCTCACTCCACTACCTCCTCCCCCCCCCTCCCCCACAATCCCCCGTCCTTTTATTTTTTTAAAAAAAATTCTTTTATAAAATATTTTTAATCATCTCTTTTTCTCTCTCGGCACACGTTAGTGTGCACTAATTTGCACCTTGTCGGAAATGGGGAGGGCATGACCAAGAAGAGCTAACCAAAGGTACCGCGAGAAAGAGATACACCATGGAGTAGCTAGCAGCTCGACAACTGGGCAGTTAACTAGGAGTGAAACAATTGAAGAAGTACAGATGCTCACACTGCACGGACCACAAATACAACTGATGGTTGATGCTAGTAAGGGGAAAGGGAAAACAAAAATGGAGGAGCAATGGCTAGAGCTCTCGAACAAAAGAGGAACTGGATCTGGGCTACAACAAAATTTGTTGGGAAGCAATGGAACAGTAACTCAGGGAAAACACCAAACAAAACACAGAGGAAGCTGGAATTGAGTGTTGAAGAAGTGAAGAAGCCATGGGCAGATTTGTTTGCTACCAATAAAGTACTTTCTCCACAAAATCTGTAATTCTATACCATGTAGATGGGTATTTTGTTGTGAGGTTTGCTAATAAGGAAGAAATGGATAAGGTGTTATGCTCTGGACCTCACCACTTACTTAGAAGACCTGTTATAATGAAATCATAGGTGTCGTAGTTCAACTTCAAAGAGGAAATTCTCACCACCATTCCATTGTGGATTAAACTCCCAAATCTGCCACTTAACTGTTAGAATTCAGTTGTATTGAGTAAGATAGGTAGTAGTTTGGGGAAGCTTTTATATGCAGATGAATGTACAACTCAAGTCAGTACAATCTCTTTTGCCAGACTGTTAGTGGAAGTAGATGTTACTAGACCCCTGGAAAAGGTGATTAAAATACAGGATACAAAAGAAAGAGTAGTAAAGCAGAAAGTTTGGTATGAATGGAAGCCAATATTTTGCCAGAAATGTCTACAAGTGGGGCATTCGTGTGTGGAAAAACTAGAGGCACCTATACAGTTCCAAAAGAAGAATCAGGGGCAAGTGCAGAGGAAAGAATGGATACCCACTACAAACAAGGAGCAATGATGTGATACTAAACAGGTTGAAGCAAACCAGCAAGAGCAATCAACTAAGGATAAGGATGAAGCAACACAGTTAAGGAGAGTGGCATACTGTAAGACATAGAACTTTTAATATAAAGGACTATAGAAATATACAAGGAGAAAGAGGAGGATAGGGTCCTATAGCAGGGGTCATGACTTATGAGAAAGGATAAATGAGTGGAGAAGGAAGTGGTGGAATGAAGATGACATCTATGCAACCATCAATTCATGATAGTAACATGGAATGTGAGGGGATTTAATCAGGAGATGAAACAAAAGGAGCTGTGGTTGTTTGTGAGAAGGAATAAGGTGAACTTAATAGTAATCTGTGAGCATAGAGTAAGACAAGATAGAGAAAATCATATTATTAATAGAAGTTTACCAGGATAGGAGTGGTGTACTAATGCTAACACAAATATAAGAGGAAAGATATGGGTGATATGGAATCCAAAGGAAGCTAGTTTCAAAAAGGTGGCAGATGCTGAACAATACATACATGGTTTAGTGGAAATAGATAATACACAGTTTCAGTTTACTGTTGTGTATGGCTTACATACTATCAATACCAGGGCTTAATTATGGGCAATAATTCATCAAATGATTAGCCAAATTAATGATCCATGGTTGATTATGGGGGATTACAATTCTATACTAGCACAAGATGATAGAATAGTTGGTAGTCAGGTACAAGATGTAGAAATAAGAGATTCCAAGGAGTGTGTGATTGATTCCAACCTTATTGAACTGCAGATATGAGAGAGGAATTATACAAGGACCAATGGACATGTATATAGCAGAATAGACAAAGCTATAGTTAATGCTGAGTGGGTGAACAAGCTGGATACACAACAGGTCATTGCTATGGAGCCTTTATTTTCAGATCATTCCCCTTTAAGATTGATACTGGATGAGCAAAGTGATATAAGGAAGAGACCTTTCAGGTTTTATAATTGCATAGGACAACATCCAGACTTCAGGGAAAATGGTAGAAGCTAGCTGGCAAATTTTAGGAGGAGGCATGAAAGGGGTATGGAGGAATCTGAAAATGGTAAGGATAGAGATGAAAAAGATCAATCAAAAAGAGTTTATGGGAGTCTCGAAAAAAGTACAAACACTCAGAAGAGAGCTCATAGATACACAAAGAAATATGAAAGTAAGGCCAAAATCACAAGACATCATTGATGAGGAAAAACTACTGAGAACTAAACTGGCAAATTAGAGTATGATTGAAGAGAACATATATAAGCAAAAGTCTAGAGTACAATGGCTCAAACTGGGGGATGCTAACAATGCTTATTTCATTGCTAGTATGAAAGGAAGGAAGGCTCAAAATCATATCAACATGCTCACAAGAGAGGATGGGACTGTTATTAGGGATGCGACAGATGTTACAAAGGAAGGTGTGGGATTTTATCAAAAATTGCTAGGTCAATGCAATAAACACATGGAAGCTACACATCCTGAAGTTCTAAAAGATGTACCAGTCCTTACAAGAGAGCAACAAATGTTCCTCATTCAACCATTCAAGGATGCTGATGTGAAAGAAACTCTTATGAGCATTGGGGATTCAAAAGCACCAGGAGAGAATGGGTTCAACTCTTATTTCTTCAAAAAAGCTTGGCCAATCATAGGGGAGGAGGTAACAACAACTGTTTTACAATTCTTTCTCACAACTTAAATGTATGCTCCCATAAATAGAACCTCTGTCACTTTGATTCCTAAGGTAAAACATCCCACTTCTATAAAAGAATGCATGCCCATTTCTTGTGGCACTACTTTGTATAAGATCTTTTCAAAGATGCTCACAAAAAGACTTCATAGTGTCATGAACTATCTAGTTGATCCAAGACAGGCTGCTTTTGTACCTGGTAGAATGTTGACTGATAATGTGCTCCTCAGCCATGAACTGGTTAAAGGGTATGGAAGAAAAGGAACCTCACCTAGATGTATGTTCAAGATAGATATGCAAAAGGCATATGACTCTTTGGAATGGCATTTTCTGGAAGAGGTACTAGCTGGTATGCAGGTTTCTCAAAAGTTCTTAGAATGGACAATGAGCTGTGTTACTCAATATTGATCAATCGATGTCCTAGTGAACCTTTTCAAGCAAAGAGAGGGGTGAGACAAGGAGATTCACTGTCACCTTATTTGTTTTTCCTTGCCATGGATTACCTCACAAGATTACTGAAAACACTGAGAAGGAATCCAAAGTTTAAGTATCATCCTAGATGCCACATACAACACATCATACAACTAAGCTTTGTTGATGATCAATTGTTGTTTAGTAGAGGAGATATAACATCAAGTACTCTCTTATATGAGTGTTTTCAGCTTTTCTCAAAGGTGTCTGGACTCAAAGAAAGTCAGGCCAAGAGTTGTATTTACTTTGGAGGAGTGTCAGAAGAGATGCAACAATTAATACTGCAGCAAACAGGTTTTGTAAAAGGACTACTCCCTTTCAGATACCTTGGAGTGACTTTGAGTTCAAAGAAACTGTCAGTAGGGCAATGCCAACCATTAATAGACAGGATATTCGAAAAAATTACAACATGGACAGTCAAATTCTTGTCTTATGCAAAAAGGTTACAACTGGTTAACAGTGTTTTAACAGCTATGCAAGCTTTCTGGACACAAATCTTTTTGCTACCAAAGCAAATTCTCAAAAGAATAGAGACTATATGTAAAAGGTTCCTATGGAATGGAG
The DNA here is from genome assembly GCA_036250385.1 of Solanum microdontum. NCBI lineage: Eukaryota > Viridiplantae > Streptophyta > Magnoliopsida > Solanales > Solanaceae > Solanum > Solanum microdontum. The sequence goes on from JAJONQ010002630.1 coordinate 12,675, forward strand.
AGGTACAAGCTAAAGGAAAGGCTCTTATAGCATGGGACACACTTTGTTGGCCAAAAGTTGCAGAAGGACTCACTGTTACTGATATATATGTGTGGAACAAAGCAGCTCTGCTAAAACACTTGTGGGAACTAAGCAAGAAGAAAGATAAATTATGGATTATTTGGGTACATACCTTCTACCTCAAAGGTAGAAGACCATGGGAAGTGAGAACAAATCAGGCTTCTTGGATAGTGAGGAAAATCATGCATGCAGGCAAGTGGCTGGAAGAAAAAGGTCTGCAATTTGCAGAAATTTTGGAGGAAGATGAATTTAGTATTAAAGAAATGTATAAGAAGCTAAAAGGGGAGTATATAAAGGTTCCCTGGAGGAGAATGACATGCAATAACCAGGGAAATCCTAAATGGATATTTGCACTGTACCTGGCTATTCATAGAAGATTATACACCAGAGATAGATTGGAAATATGGGGGATCACAAGTGAAGTAATAAGTCCACTTTGCAAGGAAGAAAATGAATCACACCAGCACCTATTTTTTACCTGTCGATTCTCAAAAGGGATATGGCAAAAACTCCTGCACTGGCTAGCAATAATTAGAGTCAGTAATGGATGGAATGAGGAATTGACATGGGCTGTAGAGCATGGTTCAAACAAAACCATACAAGCAGAAATATACAGAATGACACTTGCAGCAACAATCTACTATATTTGGCAAGAGAGGAACTACAAAAAATTTCAAAGCAAGGAGAGGAACATGGAGTTGATCATTAGAACAATCATACAGGACATACATTGTAGAGCTAGTATGCTACCTAGATTTATATGTTTTATGCAAAAGCTTAATTTCTATCCTTAGAATAGAATCTAGCAGGAAGTTTTTTTTTGAATTAGATGGGCTCTGAGAGTGGAAGATGTCCACATCCAGAGTATCCAAACTTTGTACATATAGAAAATCTGGTAATAAACATTACAGTTACCAAAAGAAATAAAATAAAATTCTAACCCATCTTATTTAACTATCCGTTTATAATATATTTATTTATTTTACATTTTTCTCGTTTTGTATTAGATATGTACATATGTTTTTAGGAATTTTTTCTACTTGTGTACCGAATATAACATAAATAAAAAGTTTATTTTAAAAAAAGTCTTGCGGCGGCAAGTAAAAAATATTTTGGTATGTATATATCTAACATAAAACGAGAAAAAAAATTGAAAGAGGAGGGTTAGGTGAAGTGGGTAGAATTATATATTTTTTTAAAATAAAATAATATCTAAATTAGTATTTGGGGGAGGGGGGGGGGATGAAGTAAAAAAAATTAAATACTTTTATAAAAGAAATTTAAACAAAAAAAATGGGTGGGGAAGGGGGGACGGTGAGAGGAAGTGATGAGTGAGGTAAGAAAAATATTTTACATTTTATTTTATAAAAAAATATTATTTTTTTGGGAGATAATAATTTTTTAATCTTTAATTTTAACAAATACTAATAATTTATTTAATTTTTGTAAAGGTGGAATGTTTGTCCATGTGGAGTGTGATGTGATAATTTTTTAAAATAAAAGAGAGAGAGTGTAGTACACGCACCACAATGAGAGTGTAATAAAAGAGAGAGATGTGTTTCTCAAACTAATATTCTCTCTATTCGTATTTATATGTCATCATTTTTATTCATGTGCATTAAGAAATTAAGTAAGTTTACTATTCTATCCTTATTTAATTTTTTTTGAAGTCTACTTTTCATTCAATGAATATGAATTAATTTATTTTGATTAATTAATTTGATCAATGAACATGTATTATTTACTTAGTTTTTTATGTTGGCCAAATGTATATTTTCAAGGCCAATAACTCATAAGGGTAAAATTGGAAGAATATTGTAATTTATGCATTGATTTTATGAAATGACAAGTATTATGAACCAACTATTTATAGTAAGGATGACTAATAAAAGGGAACAGAGGGACTAAGTGATAGTTTAGGTATAGGTATGTAACTCACGCTTTCAATAGTTTAGGTGTGTTTTTCACCCTATCTCCTTTTTATATGATGATTTTTTTTATATTTAGAATATCCAAAAATGATCATATTTGTCTATTCAAATTGTAATTGATCAGAAGAGATTATTTCCGCATAAAAAAATGAATGTGATAAGAGATTGCAAGTATTTGCTTGATGCCACCAAGATAAATATCATCCATACCCGGAAACAAGCAAACAAATATGTAGGTTTTCTGACAAATAAAGTCTACAAATGAAGAAGACTTGTTAATATAGGACGATGTGATTATGAATATCTAATTTACGATTGAACCTAAATTTTACATCATTTTAATTTATTTTTCGGGGCTAATCTTGACATTTTGACCTATTTTAGTAAGTTTTATTTGAGGAAAAAAGAAAATTATAAACAAATAAAGAGTCTTGAATAGTTTGATTTCTAGAACATGAATATATAGTGAAGTTCTCAAAATAATTTTTTTCATCTAGTCTAGTTTAAGTCAAGAGTCTTTAATATTTGATAAGAGGAAATTTCATAAATAATACCAATCTATACTACTGTATTCTTGCTTTGTTAATTCTTAAACAAAAGATCGTTGGTTTGCTGAAAATTAAGCAATCTAACATAATTTTTTCTTTTGTACTTTTACTTCTGCTATATTAGAAATGTGAGGTATCAACATGGCAGTTTTTTGTCTTTAAAATTGTATTTGAGGGCAGTTTAGACACTTGACAGTTGAATGCAATGTATTTCGAGCTGATGTAAGTTTTCTTATTATGATCATTTACCTAGAGTAATTGCGTTAACTTTTCTGATTTTATCTCCTCACCATTGATTGTTTTGTTTATTTGTTTACTCTATATTCAAGTTATGTATTATATTATTCTTTATTTGTGCCTTCCTATTCTATGTTAGTGTCACGATCCGAGCCTACACCCTGGACGTGGTCGGTACTCAAGAACCATTGTTGGTCCCCAAGCGAACCCTCATCCGGGTTAATTACAAGCGAAAGACTAACTCAAGCATACAAAGCTTAAAAACTGAATAAAATTCATGAAACTGAAATACAAAGTTTTAACTCAAATGAAAAACTATGAATAAAATAATATATTCAACTCGCCATAAAATAGGCAACTTAAGTCTTTAAAACATTTAACAAAATAAATGATACAGACTTCTCAAACTCTACTGTCTATCTATGAAGCCTCTAAATGACAAAGATGGAAGTCGGGATGAAACCCATGACATCCTGACAAAATTGAAAAGTAAATGAAATCCTCCGAAAGCAAGGAGGCTCACCATAGCTAACTCGAACTCCATGTGGTATCAACGAAGTTCCTGTTGATGATCCCGAATACCCGAATCTGCATCATGAAAGGATGCATGCCAAATGGTTCAATACGTGGAATGTACGTGCATGTAAGGGGAATTCTAAAGGATAACATAAGCTTGAACTTGATAAAAAGGAAACATACTCACCCCTTTTCAAACTTACTCAACTCAAGGAATACCCAAGGATACTCAAAACTACTCAAACTAACTTAACTCAGAAGTACTCAAGGATAAGATACTTAACTCAGAAGTACTCAAGGATAAGATACTCAACTCAGAGATTAGATACTCAACTCAAAGATATGATACTCAACTCAATATAAAGCAACAATACACATGCAATATATGAAAATCTTTTAAAACAGTAGAAATCAACTCAGTGTATTGAAGAATACAATAACAACTCAATTTATATATAATAAAATATAATATAACTCTGTGGGAGTTTCTCTAACCGACAACCACCACTATGAGTCTAAGTGATGATACAACGTCTTGTCCACGCTGCCATAACTGTCCTATACTTTCCCGTCATATAGGACGCCTTAACTAAGTGGATCCACTAGTCTATGCTAAAATGCACTAAAGAATCATCTAAAAAGTATGATCTTTTCTACCCATGATGGCTACATGGTTTATGAAGACGTGAGTTATCTGAACTCAAACTCGTTCCCATATAGGTGCTCAATACTACTCCCAAAATACTCAGCTCATATGTTTATAAACATAACTTTTTCTTTGATTTGAGATAATTACTCAAAAATCTTTCTCTTAAAAGAGATGGTACTCAAACTGCTCAAAACTCTTTTGGAAATCTCAGTTTCCTCTCATCTTAAATGTGAAAACATTTACTCTTGGAAATACTTAGTTCCCATATATCATTTTAAAGAAAATGAACTTTACTCTTACTCTTTACTCAACTCAAAGCTTAAGTCTTAAAACAAAGTTAAAACGTTTGTAAAAGACTTCTTAAAATATGGTTCATGCCGAATTATGGACGTGAACGACTCAATGCAAGGTTTTCAATAACCTTAGATAGAACTCAATACTTGGAACTCAAGAACTTCAATGATACTACTCATTTCAAGAATGCTCAACTCAGAGGTTTCATGCGGAATTATGAGCATGAACTACTCAACTCAATGACTCAAAGATAATTCTCATCTCAAGACTGTTCGACTTATAGGGTCCATGCGAAATTATAGGCATGAACAATTCAACTCAAGGACTTCATGGGTGACATGTAATAGTCCCATGATTAGAAATGTAATATGGATTAATAACTCAATACTCAAGACTTAGAACATTAAGATACTATTCCTGTCAATGATACTCAATTTATGGAGTCCATGCGGAATTTATAGGCATGAACGATTCGACTCGAAGGTCTACATAACTACATTGAACTCATGTATATGACTCTTCTCATTCTCTTACTTACTTCCTCAAAACTTAGTTCAAATCAATAGTTGATCCCAAAGGATTCACAATTGAACTCAAAGACTTCCTTGAACTCTACTCTTAACTCTCTCTTGAATGTGAATTATGAATTCAAGAGTTATGGTTCATGATATGAAGGATCTCGTGGTGATAAAGTAGACTCATGAATACATTTTTCTCATTCTCATACTCACATGCTCGAGTCTTGTAACAAGTTAGTAGAAATTGTAGAAGACTCCTCAAAAGACTCAAGGGGACTTTCTAAAAAATGTTTGAAAGAACTCTCAAAACTTGACTCTCAACTCTACCTTGAATTTGATTTATGAATTCAAGGTTGTGATTTGTGATAGGAAAAATCTCGTGATGTTTAGGAGTGTTTTTAGATAGTTAAACATGAGAAACTGTTGAAAAACACTGTCTGGAGAGCAAGTCCGCGACGCGGAGAAAAAATTTCACACTGAAGGAATAGGTCCGCGACGCGTAGCAAGGTGCCAGATTCTCCCGACTTTTTCCTTCTTCGTTTTCTCAACCACAATTCGCCTATATTCGATTCTTTTTCTCAATCCCTCATTAGATTTAGATACCCAACACATGAACACAAGAACCTACTCACATACAACTCTAAAATCGACATGATTTCATTAAGAACTCAACAATCTCATCTAAACTCAAGAACTAAAGTCAATTTCAAGAACATAGTTTAAGAACACCAAACTTTCAACTTTCTAGAACGAATTTAACGCTGAAATTAACATGATTGGCGTGTGGGTGAACAAACCCAACACTATGGAAGCTTACATACCTGAAAGAACCATCTTTCTTGAAGATCTTGAAGAAAAATCTTGGAAGATGAACCCTAGCCTTACCATTTTCTTGAATTTCTTGAGCGTAGAATTTTGGAGTGGATGAGAGGGTTTGATTTAAGAAAAAACTGATTTTCTACTCGTTTAGGGTAATTTAGATGACCTTCTAAGGCTTTTTAGGACCAAAATACTATTTAAGAAATAAATAAAACAAGCTGGGAGTCGGAATAATTTTTCACCAGGCAGTGAGGTTCGTATTGGCTCCGTAACGTGGAGCCAGCGCGGAGCTGCTGCCAGGTTTGAGCATCGTTAGTAAATCAGTCATAACTTTTTACCCAGAGCTCGAAATTTAGCAAACTCGGTGGCATTGGAAAGAGGACTCGAAGGGATTTAATTTAATATCTTATGGGTCTCCTAACTCATCTTGTACTAAAAATTATGGTCATTTGAAGTTGACCCAAAACTTAAGAAAAACTTAGGAATGACTTGAATGTTTTTCTCTTTGGTTCTTCTTGGAACTTAAGGTACTACATCTACTGACCTTAACACTCAAGAAATTTTAAATTCCTTGCAAAAATCTCACTCACTATGAAGAACGGTTCGAGTCTTAGTTCAAAAAGTTTATGAGGTGTTACAGTTAGTATAAATTTTTGGCAATGTTGACGTTGCTTCCAATTTGTTTATCTACCCTTCAATCAAGATTCGGTAGAATCCATCCTGGTATAGTTGTTAGTTAGAGATTTCAGAAATTCATATATTTCTATTCAAATTGCCCGAGTTTTCTTCACTTGATGCTAATTGTGCTATTCAAAATCTTCACGCACCAACTTGAGGGGGGTATTAAGCAAAGATTTGTAAATATAGTAACTTTAGATCGTGTAATATAATTTTGTGACAGATGTAATATTCTATGATATATTATAGGAATGAGATATCATATAATATCTCATAGAATATTACATCTCTCACAAAATTATATACACAATCTAAAGTTACTATATTTACAATTTTTTGCTTAATAGTTACAAACTTGAACCAGTAGTTTGCATAAGGTATTTTTCCTGCTTCTTTATTTGAGCTTTCAATATATTGTCCTTAAATATATTGAGGTTGTTGGGGTTTGTTCAATCTTTAATTTGGTGAAGTTGATTCTTTCAACAAAAAACACGTATTTTTCTACCGTCAAATTACTCCCATTTTGTTTATATATGCATCAGTTTATGTGTACTTCAAGCATATTATATGTAGATGATTCAAGAGTTTGTATTTTGCTTCAAATAATATTTTCAAAAGTTGAATTATAAATGTGAATGATTATTCTGAGTAACAGAGTTGCACTTCCTCAATTTAGATGAGTGTATGATAACCCAATATTTTGTTGCCAATGAGAAATGCTAAGTATCATTTATTTTTACGTTTTAGCATGGTGAAAACTAAAAAGTACTATATCATGTTTCTCTATAGTGCTTAGTTCAAAGCCTAAATATGTGTCTGTAGTGAATGGGTTATCAACTTGCTCATCTGTGAACTTCCATTGTGAAAGATGTTCATTGTAGTTGTTCCAGTCTAACGGCCCGCACAACACAAAGGAGAGGTTAGGCATGGCAGGGGGACCGGGTCGGCCTGCAATCGGTTCGAGAACCGGCTCGCCGGACCCGATCCCGTACATTTTCGCGGGTTGGGAGGGGTTCGAGATAGGGGACCGATTCACCCTTTGGGCCCGGCTGAACCGGCCGGTTCGCGGGATCCCCTAATTTTTTTATTTTTTTTTTTGAATTATATCCGTTGGGGCAACGGCTAGTGGGGCCCCCCAATGGATTTATTCACCTTTTTTTCACTTCTCCTACCACCCCTACTTTTAATACTTTAATTTAAACCCTCAAGTTATCATAAATACACTTTAAACCCACTTTTAATATTATAAATACCCCTCTATCCCTTATTATTTCTTACAAAATCATCTATTCTCTCATCTATTTTTTATATTCTCTCAATCTTAAGTCTCAATTTTTTATTCCATTTAAGTATCATATTATATCATAATACATATATTTCAATTCTAAATTTTCATAGTATATCATAATATATACAATTCTCATATTTACTATCAAGTATTGGAGTTCCAAATTACAAGTTACAACAAACTACAAGCTTCAAGAATCGGTTATAACGTCTGCTATTAACGCAGACATTTGATACATTCGTTTCATAATATTTAAATTTTATTTTTCGTTATTTATTTTTGTGTTATTATTATTTTTATATTACACTTTACATATAATTAAATATGAGTTCTAACAAAAAAGATACCGGTAGAGGAAAAGAGAAAGAACCAAGTGGCATTAGTAAATTATTTAATTTTAATAAAAAAAAAGTAGTAAGAAAAAAAATAAGAGTAAATGTGGTGGTACTTCTTCTAAATGAATGTCTAGAGTTAGATTTAATACAAAGATTCTACTTATGCTGATGATACTTCTTATGTTAGTGATTCAAATGCTCAACTCGATCATGAACTTTTACAACAAATTTATGGTGATATTAATCCTTATCTTGATGAAAATCCAGGTGAAGAAGTAGAAGTTGGTTCGGGAGAAGATGAATTAGAAGATACACCTACTAGTCTGGTGACAAAACTTCCAAATGAAACTACAAATTCAACGGAGCAAAATTCTGGACGCCCACTCCTTATACCTCCTACAAGGGAGATAGTGAAGTATCAACGCCCTAAAACTTCTGTTGTGTGGCAATTTATGACTTTAGATAAGGAAAACTCTATTGCTATTTGTACTAAGTGTAAGCAACCTTTTAAAAATAAACAAGGTGGAGGTCAAGGTGGGACGGGGGGCTTAAATAGACATTTGTTATCTTGTGTGCTGATTCAATATAAAGAAGCTAAATCATTAGCCGATAGAAAAAAAGGAATTCCAGTTAATGATTTTGATATTAATGTTAATGAATCGGTAGGGGCTTCTAACATGGTTCAAGGAACATTAGATCCTTCTAACCCCGGTGGTCCACTAACACAACGTAAGTATAATAAGGAAAGAGATCGCGAAAATTTGGCTAAAATGGTTTCTGTTTGTGGTGTACCTTATAGTTTTCCTTCACATCCCGATTTTATTGAATATATTCAACAAACTTATAATCCTAATTATAGAGGTTTTTCAAGAAATACTGTTAAATCTGATATTTCTGTATATCAAGGTAAACATTGTCAATATCTTCATTGTATATTTAGCATATTAGATTGTAGAATGTCTATAACTTCGGACATGGGTCGTAGTGTTAATGGACGTGATTATTTAACTGTTACAGCACATTGGATTGATCATAACTGAAATTTGCAAAAAAGA